>JANHFO010002260.1:7941-21145 GCA_032468095.1 Pareas carinatus | reverse complement strand
GCGTCCCTCTCTGCTCTCCTGTCTGGAAGGTATTCTGCATGAGGTAAGGGGCGCTCGTGGATAGCAGGGAGGGGGGAGCCAGGTGTTTTTCGGGGGTGGGCGATCTACCGTGTTTCCCGGAAAATAAGGCATCCCCCCAAAATAATATTTTCAGGGAGGTCTTATTTTCGGGGGATGCCTTATATTCCCCTGAGAGGCAAAAATGTAGGTAGGTCTTAATTTCGGAGGATGTCCTATTTTCGGGGAAAACACGGTAGTATATAGTTCAAGGTGTCATGCTATCATAATATTCTACTACCGTATTTATCAACCTTGGCAATGTTAAGGTGTGTGGACTTCAACTCCTAGAATTCTCTAGTCAGCAAAGCAAAGCTGACGGAATTCTAGTATAAAGACTGGCAAATTTCATCAACACTTTCAACCCAAATTCCTTTGGGTTATACATAAACAGTGGTCATATCTGGAACACAAAGGAAGCATGGCTACTGTAATCTCTCTTACACATGTGCCATTCCCAAATTACTCAATTAATCCATAAACATTTGATGAACAGGGAGCATTTTCATATCTAGAGCAGAAGGTCCTAATAGGGATAGCTCATAGTTTAAGTTCCACTTGGACAGAATATTACAATGTGCTCCACATGGTGTTAACTTCAAAACTGCTTAGAAACTTTAGTTAGTTTGTTTGTTTGTTTGATGCACATCTACACTTCATGGCTTATGCAGAAATGTCTCTTCCAAGCAAAAGTAACCTGTCCAAAATGCTCACCCGAAGTGAGAATGCTGAGTATTCCCAAGTACAAAATGTAAAATCCATAGGGTCCTGAAAGTAATAATTTTAGAGGGAGTGGCCTTCATTTTTTGAAATAACTTCTCCGAATTGATCTGGCACCAATTCTCACATTCTTTGATACAGCAGTCAGAACAGAATACATAGGGCTTTGAAAAGTTAACATTGTTCAATTTTGGGTTGATGCAATGGGTATTTGCAATGGTTCTTGTTATTTATTTTAATTATTTATACTATTGCTTTGTTGTATGGATTTTGTTACAATTTAGTTTTTAATACTTTCTACTGTAAATCTCTGTGATTCACAATATAAGAAGCATATGTACATACAAACAATTCAATTCAGTTTACTGCAGTCATATAACACTACATATGACAAACAAAATAAAATTTAAGTTAGAGTTAAGATACATTTATTAAACAACCTAAGAAACATCTGTGAGGTCTGGGATGCAGCCTATATTAAAGTATAATGTAAACACTAAGTTATACTAAATATGATAACATCTAAGATTACAACAAAATAATACTAACTAAAACGATAGTGTCAATAAAGTTATAATATCTAAAATTTAAATGAATGATAGTTACAAAGAATGTATAACAGAAGATTGGCTCATCAGAATCCGATGGATCTTCCTTTCTGCACAAAACCTAGCTACATGTGCTTTTAAAAAAGGTATTTAAACTATGTTTCAGCATCTGGGCATAGGCCAAATCTGGGTGATCAGGATCTATACTAAGCAGAGCTAATATGAACCCCATTCAGGTATTTACAAAGAAGGAGCAGCAAAAAATACTATGTTCTGTAGTTTACACCATTCTGGAATCACAGGGGCAGAGCCTTCCAACCAACAGTACCTTTTCATCCAATACTGCAAAAGGGAGAGCATCAGACAAGAGACAAAGTTTTATGATGGCAAACAGTAATATCTGGTATGCACTGGTGACAGGAAAGCTGGAGCCTTCTCTAGATCTGTTTGCCGCCCTATATCTTTTATCCTTTGTTTCATGGTTTGTAACCTAGATTTAAAAGAGTAGATTCAACAGGCTTGATCCATGTGGATTGAAAATTGTCCTGAAGAATGAAACATGGGAGATGAGACATGAAGCCAGGGGGCCATCCAGAGTCCCATAAAGGTGTTTGTTCAGTTAACAGCTTAAGAATGGCATTGGCAGATCTTCGTTCAATAGATGCAGTGTATTCACGGTGGGCATTCCTTGAGCCAGTGGCATGCATGACTATTCCTAAAGCTTGTTCTATTTTATGGCCATGTTTCCATTATTTAATGGAACTTCAGCCTTTTGACAAAAGCCATAACCATGGCTTTCAACAGTATTGAATCCAAATTCTCAAAAGCTCTTTTAAGGCTTATTGGTGTTCTGGAAAGAACTGCAACTTTGTCTGTACAGAACAGCAGGATAGTGCAGAGATCCCCTAGTTGGGAGGGGATGAAATTTGGATCGTTTAGACATCTCACCATAATATTGATATAAACATTGAAAATAAATCCCTGTTTTACTTCCTTTTGAGTTTTCAATGACTTTGAGAGAAAGCCTTGTGTAATGCACCTATCTTTAATTGTTTAATACTTTAGTTGTATTAAGCACCAATGGACAAGCCTACAGTCAACTGATAGGGCTTTCTACTTCTCCCATAATTTGGTCCTGGATGCTCAAAAGTTGCCTTAAGATCTATAAAGGCAGCATAAAACGATACCACATTGTTGGTTGGATATTTTTTAAACAAGTGCAGTAGACCAACCATTGATGTTTGGTCTACCGTACTTCTCTAAAATAAATTTGCTCTTCCATTATCAAATATCTCTGATCTAGCCAATCCTTAAGTTTATCACAGATGTCCTTTGCATAAGGTTTGCTGATTATATAAGGCAAGCTAATCTCTCTTTTCCTTCTTATAGATTAGAATTATAATTGTCAGGCTATAAAACAATTTATACAAATATAAATATAAATAAATAAATTAAGGAAGGAACATTTATCAAACTCACAGAACATGGTTTTGGAAGTAATTGAGCCAACCCGCAAAACCATTCTGAATACTCCTTGTCCTTTCTCTTGTAGTTTCTTCAACTTGCTCCACCTGTACATCAATATCTCTCAAAATCTCCCGGAATTCCTGTGTCCAATTCTGCAGACTAGAAAGATCAGTAGAATCCTAAGTGTGTTGAAAGAAAAGAGAAAGAAACTCATGAAAAAATCATATTATTAAGCATAGGTATCAAACTAATCATTTTAAAAGCTATTCTTTATTATTTACATCTACAATGTGAACAGATTATTTATTTATGTATTATTGATCTGATTTGGTGTCACTCAACTCCAAAGCAACTTCAAAGTCTTCATAACCTCGCAATTCATCCCACTGTGATCCTGGAGCAAATTAAGACAGATTTTTGGTTCATAATAGCTCAGATATGAACAAACAATAGTAAGTTTTAGCAAAAGTCTTCAGTTTCCAGCAATTTTGCCATTTCATTATATATTTTATCTAAGGACTGTAGAAGAGGTAACAAATTCAATAAAAAGAGCTGTTTGAGCAAAATAAAATGAGAATATTAAGAACCAATATTATCTGGGCTACCCAGCAACTGGAATATTTTCTAGTCTACAGATACTAGATGCTAGATGCATACAAGTCACAGTAGCATATTACACTTACTGATATTTATTATTTAACCCTTAAATAATATTTGATCCATTTATCTACTCTGATATTATGTTAGAAGAGATGTATCATAATTGGCTTACAATGCAGATAATTTGATGTGGTATCAACAAATTTAGACATTTTTTTTGTATCAGAGACAAAAGAGCAAGTTGCTTTTCCCTTTCAAATGTTTGAATTTTCACCAGTTAATACTGTAATACTGAAAAGCTCTGAATATACAGTATCATTTTCATCCAGTAAAATAAGCCACATAGATTGGAGAGCAGTAACACAATATCCTTCACCTCTTAAAGTTGGTACCATCAGTTCACTACTCCTGATCTCAGCAAATAGTATTTTACAGTAAGTACATTAGGATATTTCTGACTAACAGAAGACAGAATGTATTTCACTAAAAGTGAGGAATGAGATCTAGAACAATCTTACACATATGGAAAAAATCTTTTATTAATAAAGGTTTCTTTATAGATAAACATATATACATATATACAAAATCCATCTCAAACAATATTTAAATCATGGTAAGTTTCAGAACTCTGCATAACATTGTTTCTGTAGTATCTTGTGTATCACATTTGAAGCTATCAAAAAAACTTATCCTGCATGCAAAAGCCAATCTGAATGTTAATATAAATCTTATTTATTTATTAAGATTTGTATGCTGCTCTAATCAGGAAACTGAGTGTAGAACGAAGATGTTAATAACCAGAAAGACTTTATTTATGCAACTTAATTAGATTTGGTCCATCATAAGTTACATATAATGGATAATACATCCTCAGGTAGCTGCTGTACCTGTGACGCCAATAGCATTATGAAGTGCCTCATCCCTTTGACCCAAGTCTTTTCACTGTTGTACATTCTCCGAGCCAGGATTAGCTTGTTCTTTTCAACTACCTAAAAATACGTATTATAAGATTATCAAAGAGATTGGAAGGAGAAAAATAAGTATAGATGAAGATGATATTATACCTACACAATTAACAGCATGGGTTTTTGAACAGAATTTCAAAAGGGACATTCCAAGAGAGAAGACAGCAACTTAGTGAAATAGCAATGGTACTTACTCAATTTTCATAAATTAACTGAATCAGATCAGTTTTAAAATGTGCTACTCAATAACGTTTGGCAGAAAATGTCTTAATTAAAAAAACTATAAATTGCTCTCTTTGCAATGGCATTCTCTCGCCTTGTACAGAAATACCCTATCTGCTATAACCAATTTTAAGCCAACATTTTTTAAAAAATTCTGTTCTCTCCTTTATCTACAGGACTCAAGATTGCTGTTAGGAATGATAACAGTCAGGAAAAGCACCTTGAGATTCATTAGCTGTCTGCATTACATTTGGCTGCAATGACCAGAATGAAACACTTCCAACCAGTGAGACATTTTATTCAAATAACTTCAACATATTTTGGGGCTTGTATACTTTTTGTCTAAACCAGGTTTTGCACTTTCTCTTTGGAATCTGATATGTTTATGTCAGTATTTCAGGCTGAAATACACAAGATCAATTCTTTTCTGTACAATAAACTGATCATTGAACTAATTATTTAGCTAACACAAATCACAAAATTTTATCACAGTAATACTCATGAAAGATTGAAGATGAAATGGCAGATCAGAACAGAGTAACAGAATTGGAAGGGACCTTGGAGATCTTCTAGTCCAACCACCTGCTCAGGGAAGAAATCTCTCCATGAATGCTATTCTGATCTTAGATGTGAAGGCTGACCTGTAAACCTAATAATCAACATTTCCTCTCTTTCTGTGAGCATCTGTCATACCTGGAGGAAGGGGGCTGAGTGCAACGTGACGTGTGGGGTGGGACTGGCCTTGCCTTGAGGAGGAAAGGAGTGCGGCCTTGGACACTCAACTGATTGGAGACCTTGATGGATGGCTGATGGGAACCAGGCATGTGCCATCAGGTGCACCTCAAGGACATTGGACCCAGGTACAGCTTAATGACTCTTTCAATGCCATCAGAGCACTGATTGGCGGAGGGACTTTTAGGGGTTGGGCACATCTCTTCCCTTCTGAAACCCCATGCTGAATGTATTCAGAGCTTGCCTAGCCACGCTGCACTCAACCACCCAGTAAAAGTACCTTTTCTCTAACTCACATTGGAGTGAAGGGTCATTCTTTCCTGGGAAGTGGGGACCAGCCTTACACTTTCCTTTCTCCAATATGACATTTTTATGAGATAACAAACTACTTCCTTCTTTCTGTTGCAGATATTTTTACGATGTATCACAGCTACAGAGAGACAGATTGAAACCAAAGTTTCATGAAGGCCCACCTTCACAATGGCGCAAGTTCAAGCTCATCTGCTAAATAAAAATCTGTTCAGAATTAAACACCCAGTCTTGGAATTAGTGTTTCAGTCAAATCTACTGCATTCTTCTAATCTTCACTGGTTATTTCATTTCAGATGGAAAGGCAAAGGATCTTAGAACAAAATGTCTAGCAAGCCCATTCATACATCTTTATTTCCAGAACCCACTTTATTCTGATACCTTCCAGTAAAATTTCACTTTGTGACAGTTCTCTTTTTCTTGGAAAGAATCAACACACAGGAGCAAGAATGCACAAAAATGGAGAGATGCTTTAATTCTCACAATGGATGACTGACTATAAAAGCTCATGGAGTCAGCAGAGATGGCTAAATTGATTGCTTTAATTAAAGAAATGAATATAACTAACTTTGTTTCCACTTGGAAACTGCTTCTGGACTTTGTGGTTCAGGTGGGAAAAAAATGAAATTTTGACTTGTATGTTATTACATATTTTACTGCACTTAAAGAGTCGTAAGTCAATTTTTTCCCGTTTTTCCCTACACTTTTTCTTTTCCTGCTTTCCTCCCTTACTTTTAAATTATTTTCATTTTTCTTTGTATTTTATATTTTGATAAATTAATAAAAATGTAAATACTCAGAACCAACACACATGTATCCGAATAAGTATTCTTCACTCCAAAGTGAGTCCTGGTGCTTGAGGCAACAGATCTATTTATTTACCTTCATGAAATGATTCCAGTTTCTTTTTAAAGCCATGTATTTTATTTGGGATTAATTATCTTTCCCATTTCACAAATTATACAATATTATTTTTCAATCTCAATTCCAAAGTAATACATTTACTTGCCATATTTAAGAACCACCTATTTCCCTCACAGGTGGACTCTGCCTGTTCTCACTAATTAAAATTAGTATCTGTCAACCCCAATGTCTTACCATTTGTTCTATCATGTCTTATGTTATAGCCAGAATATTATGGATAAGAGAAATAGTTACAAAATATCTAATATTACCCAAATATAGGGTAATTGTCACATATGTAGTTTGGCTGTAGACTGAAATCAGAAAACAATGTATGGAGATGAGTTCTGCAGACAGCAAAGTTCTGTTCTGCTATGAAATCGTTAGAAGCAAGAATGGATATAGCTTTCTAGAGTAGGATAAAAATCTATTCAACGTAACCAACCAAATAAACAATCAACTGTTTACCTATGCCATTCTTTCAGAACGTCCCAGAAGTAACATATATACGTTGTATTATTTACAGAGATGTAACAAATCTTTGCAGGTAGACAATTTTTGATGCATAACATTATTCCTTTTTACGTTTTGCTTCCCCATCATCCTCCCCCTGTGCCCAAATGCTTATTCGTGTTACACTTAAGATGAGAATGAAGAGCATCACACATTACCAACAATGTTATAAAGACTAAAAATAGCTGCCTGTGAAATTGAATTACAGGACAAATTGCATTTCAAACCACAACAGAAAGCTAACTGAATGAAAAAAATACCTTCTGCTCCAAAGAAAATGTGATTCTTTCTATTTATCTTTGCACCTAATATTAGCAAATAATTTTGGATTACTACATGGTTACAAATTTATTTTTACATTTTAGTTAGAGAGATCCGCAGCTATAAACACTTAAAAATAGTTACCTTTACATACATATTAAAATGTAACGTGTCACTTTTTATTCCATATTGTAAACTGCAAATAGTGATTTGCATCAACAGTTGTTCTGAGAGTAAATGAAATACACATTTATAACTAATTTTATGCACTTAAAATGTATCAGAAATGAAAAAGAGTAAATGAGAAAAACTACAAATCAGATTTCAAGAATTTGCAGGCAAAAGTAACAAAGTGAATTACATTAAGAGGAAATTGCTGTGCTTTATCAAATGCTAGTACACTCTGTTTCAGCAGGTACCTTTAAAGCTATATCATACGTGGCACTGCTCCACAGTTCTTTTTCTAGTGTTAACTGGTGAATCTGAGCCTCCAGTCTTGCCCTCTGCAATTCATACAGCTCACGATATTCATCTAAAAGACTAAAAGACATGAGAAAGTGATATAAAAGACACTTCACCATTCCCCTCATTAGGTACCATCTATTATTTACAGAATATCCCAAACAATTATTTTAATGTAATCTAATAATCACAAATCATTTTATTAAACTCCTATGCTTCCTCACTCTTAATGACTCTGGAGGGCTCAGAACAATCAAATCAAAAAAATTACAACAAAACTAATAAACAGCAATATGTTAAAAGGAAAAAAAATGGCCAGAATGACAGACCAGAATTAAAACCTGAACAGATCACAAACTAAAAGACATGAACAATGAATATAATCAAAATCATTATTTGCTATATTTGCAATCATTATTTGCTAAATAGCGAGTTTTAGTCAGATTCTGAGAATTCTGGAAGTATCATCTAATCCAGAAGTCTCCAACTTTGGTTTCTTTAAGACTTGGGGACTTTAACTCCCAGAATTCCTCAGGAATTTTGGGAGTTGAAATCCCCAAGCCTTAAAGGGACCAAGGTTGGAGACCTCTGGTCTAATCAATAGAAATCCAAGAAAAGATTTGTATTTACTTTGAGAAATCAGAACCAGGAAAAGTCTGAAGACTGAAACAAGATATCCATTGGCCAAGTGTATCTTTTACCCACACCACTTTGTATAAAGAAATCAAACATTTCTAAGTCTTTCCCAAGAACTGACTGGATGTTAGCTTCAGAATTCTTAGTGTTAGTAGCAGAAGTATAGCCTTGATACCAAGAAGGGCCACTGAAGAACTTTGAAAACAGTTACTAATCTTCCAAAGTCATCTTTTTATTGCTCTTGCATAATTTGCACAGATTTCTGAACGTTTTCCTAATATGATCTCATTCTTCACTCAGAAATACTGTTCCCTAATCTCAAATTCTACAATGATTAACATTTCTATCAACATAATCAGAAACTCACTTTGCATTCATCTCAGACTCCCTTACTGCTTTTGCTAGCTCCTCATAGGCTTTTTCAGTTTCAAAGGTGGTTTTATGGTCGTGTTCTCGGATAGTATTTAGTTCCCTGTGGTAAGAACAGAGCACTATATTCAGAGGCTTTCAACAATCAGTTTTTATTCACACAAACAAACAGAAGCAATGATCTAGATCTAAACCTTGTCAGCTGTCCTATAGCTTGCTTGAAATGGAATAACTCATCTGTAATGTGTTTATCCATTACTCTCTGTGCCATCATTTCTTTGTAGAGAGTCCTCATCTGTCTAGGAATTCGTTCTAACAATTCCACATATCTTTGTCTGTAAGATAGAAACAAGTAAAAGGGGGGAAATTCTTACTTTTCTTGAGCCTAATTGCATATAATTTAAAGGGAGATTTATTTTTGCAAAGACTGGAAAACTACTAATAGAGAAGGAACATTTGTACGTAAAACTAGACAGAACTAGGTTATTAAAAAATCAAGAGCGGTTTAGATGATAAAATGGAACTCATTTATCTGTTATGACATTCAATGGAACTCATTTATCTGTTATGACATTCCTCTTCATCGATATCCTAGAAAGGCTTTATCCATGTCATACAATATACTCATGTCACACAATATAACCTATCTCGCACATTTCAGAATTAATTCTACACCAGTAATCAAAAGACTTATAAAGCTATCATAATTGGCTGTGAATAATTTTAAGATTTTGGATTATATACCTCCATACCTGAGTTTAGAGAGGAGTTCTCCTCGTTCTGCACAATCTACACTGACTTGTCGAATGATTTCATGAAATACAATATTGTAGATATTCTGTTCCACCTTTATCACATCCAGAATATTGTGCATCTTGGGAAAGATATGTGGAAACTATGAAGATTTTTGCATAGGTATAAAATGGTTATCTACTCTTTAAATGGGTTAGGAGAAAGAAAATAAAAACTTTGAACAATATTTACCACATTAACATCATTTTTATTCTAGTTGGATGTTTGTTGAATTACTCATAGAAGAGACCCTACTGATCATGCTACTCTCAGGTACTCAAAACAGAATTTTGTTATGGCCAAATAGTCAGAATATTCCATTGAGCTTTGAGTAAAAGTACAATATGCAATAACATCATTTCAATTAGAGGTAAACTCAGCTGATTGTTTCTGAATCACCTCCAGGGACAAAGAGAAATGCAAACCAACGTGCAATATTTCTCTTATTGCATTAGTCAATGCATGGAATTTAACTATGGTATATCGATCAAGAAAAAAATGTTGCAGAGAGGAGGAAATTTGGAACCAATAGGAAGCCATGGCCCATAATTTTATATGAAGCCTAAGATAGTAGTTCTCCCAAACACAACATACTTTAACATGTCATTATTCCATCTATCAATAAAAGTCTTTGATTTCTCTGTTAATGCCAGAAACTAGAAGAACAATGTTCATTTCCCTAATGAACTCCCAAAATGTGACTAATCGCAGAAATATATATATATATAAAGACACATTATTTCGATCTTCCTAGAAAGTTGTGTTGCTAATTTAAAATGATAATCAGTTATAGACAATACAGATGCATGCATAGCTAAATGAAGATGAGCACATTGAATACTTATCTGAGATTACAAAACAATTATGGAAGTCAGATTTCTCTGCTTAAGGAGATAAAATTTGTAAAGTAGTCTCTAGACTGGACAAGGAGTCAAGTTTCTTACTGTATATATCAAAAATTCTTGACAGTCTTTGGCATATATTATTTACTTTGCAAATGGTGATTGTGTGACCATGGTATTCTGTTCCTTCATAAATATGTGATGATTGTCAAGTGCCCAAACCATGATCAAATGTGAGGACCGGTTATAAACCACATTTTCAGTGCAGTTGTAACTTTAAATGGTTGCTAAATAAATGGTCACAAGTTTAAGTGTAGTTGCAGAAGTATCAGGAAAATTATTACCTGGGAAAGCCCTGTTACACCAATATTTTCATCACTTGTTCCAGCCTTTTCTAGCAGGGTATCCATCACTTTTATCAGCTGGAGAACTTCCAGTCTCCCAGAAGGCTTCCTAATAAAGCAGAGGAGAAGAAATTGCACAATAATTTTTATAACATTCAAAAATAAAGAATTTTGAATTTAAGTACAGTATATAAGTGTTACTTACATAGATGGAAAAACTCTAAGCCTGTTCTCCTCATCTTCAAGTAGAGTTGTATATTTACTGCAGGAAACAAAAATTGGTTAAGCTGTTTGATGAAGTCTTTTATTGCAGGATTAAATAGCATGTTTATTTTAAATATGTTCTTTGTTAAAAAGAACTATATAACTAGAACATTATGACAAATGAAGTTGAATGTATTTGCAGTGCAATTATTTTTAATTACTATATTAAATTAGCACAATTTATAACACTTTTTTAAAAATAGCTAAAATGAATGTCCATAAGAAAGTTATACTGACTGCATTCAAAGTTCTGATAGGTTCATCCTTTTAATATATCTCAGACCTATAGTAAAAGCCTACCCATTTGCAAGAAGGTTAGTACAGAACAAAGGACATATACCCATGAAAAAAAATCATTATTTTCCCTATGCCTTGAAAGAAATATGATAATAAATCTCCAGGATAACAAAAAGGAACTGAAAACAAAACAAAAATAATGAAATGAAAAAGAATAGATTTTGAAACCAAAGTGGTAAAGAACGTGTCAAAAATGGTTAATAAATATTATATAAAATGTTATAGAATGTATATAGACATATAGAAAGATTGAAGGTTAAAGATTAATAAATAGGGGGAGGGGAAATGGGTATGTATGCGGGCGATGTTTGTTGATATGTATATAGTTGTGTAAGTGTTGTTTTTTTTAAATTTTAAAAGTAATAAAGTTTTCTAAAAAAAAAAGATGGTGAAAAGAATGAATTAAATAGTTTTCAATGGGGTTTTTTGTCCAGTATACGTTCTATTTAAAGAAATAATAATAATAGCTATAGTTCTACTATAACATATTACTATTGTGAATTTTCAGTTTATTATATTTGTGCTTTAAATAGAATTGTCCTAGATTGTACTACTTGCATTGTCATGTTTCCTGGAACCCATAAAACCATTGTATTTTTCTTTCTGTCGGGCAACTGCAGATAACATTTTATGCATTGAATGAATTGATCCTTATCCATGTAAAGTTTTATGCAGTAAATATTTTACCAGATTTAGAAACAGGTATGATAAATACAGATAGTTCTAGACTTACAAGAGTTCATTTAGTGACCATTCAAAGTTAGAGTGACATTGAAAAGTGACTTATGACTGTTTTTCACACTTACGACTGTCGTAATATCCCCATGGTCGCATGATCAAAATTCAGATGCTTGGCAACTGGTTCATAATTATGACAGTTGTTGCATCCTGAGGTCATGTGATCACCTTTAGTGGCCATCTGACAAGGAAAGTCAATAGGGAAGCCAGATTGTTGTTACTAATAGCAACTTCAATGATTCATTTAACAACTGTGGCAAGAAAGGTTGTAAAATGGGGCAAAACTCACTTAACAAATGTCTCACTTAATAACAATTTAGGCTCAATTGTCATAAGTCGAGAACTACCTCTATACTAGTTTCAGGCTGCATATCATTCTGACAAACTTTGTTTTTAAGAGGTTTCAAAGTCCCATCCAACCTCGACAACCCAAAATCAGTGATTTACTTGCTACCATTTTAAGGCAGGGCTTAGCCCTAAATTGAATTTAATGTAATTTAACAAACACTCCGTAGAAAATCCCACATCCATTCCACATGTGTGAGGTGTTTCTTCTTCATAAGCGCTCTACTGTCCATTTCAGCCCTGGACTCCTCCTTCCCATATCCATTAGCAGGAGAATGGAGGAAAAGGAATGGCAGAACCTGGGGTGGAGTGAAAAGAAGGATCAGTCTAGAATCCCTACTTAGCTACAAGCGTACTAGGTCCGACCCCCTCTTGGGTGCTGTTGACCTTTATTTCACTGTAGCCAGATGTTTGACTATTAGTTAAGAAGTTTTCTGCGCATAGGTTTTTAGCAATGAATCAGCTTAATTGAACTTCATGTGTGGACCTGGTCTTTGGCTCCTGACAGAGAAAGATGTAATTTGAGCAATATCAGAAAGGTGAGGCTTATCTCTACCACTCATTTGATGAACTTGATGGATATATCTGCGTGGAACAGTGATTTGATCCTATACTAGAAGCATTTCATGTGTGAAGGACAAGCCTGATTCTTTCCTGTTAGCATCTTTTTGGATAAACATTTGTTCAGTATGTATGTATGCATGTATGTATGTATGTATGTATGTATGTATGTATTTATTTATTTATTTAGATTTCGATTCTGCCCTTAGGGACTCAGGATGGTATGTGTGTGTGTGTGTGTGTGTGTGTGTTTATTT
>JANHFO010002259.1:100108-110693 GCA_032468095.1 Pareas carinatus | reverse complement strand
AGAATTCAGATTAAAAGCTATAGAATTCCTTATTTTGTCACTAAGCTGGTTAAAACTTCTAATTAACTTTTTTTAAACTAATTATGTCCCCAGATGCTTTGGATTTTAGTTTCAACAGATCTTATCTGAAAATAGGGCTGTGGCAATGTGCACCTTATCTATTAGGTTTACATATGCTTATCATGATAGGCTTAGGCCTACATGTCATATCGGACTAGTGCTGACCTTGTGACCCATGCACCACGTGGGGTGGTTTATGCACATCACTTCTGGGGAGGAGGGCCATGCACATCATATACGGTGGGATGGGGGCTGGACACGTCACTTCCTCTTAGGGGCATGACCTGGTGACGTCAGCACCACGGGGGTTTGTTTACTTTAATGACATCACTGATCAAAAGTACTGATAATTTACATTACTTTTTAGTATACACTATATCTACTTACTCATATCCTTTACTCTGAAAGTCATCAGATTCTTGATATTTCATGGTTTCTAGCACTTAGTTAACAGGAAATTTAAAGCATGTTTCTGTCAGATAGCAATCCTGATAGATCAGTATACATTTTTCTGTCAATAAACCTCTTAATGATATAAAAAAGTATGGTCATTTAACTATCAGAGCTCAACAGTGCTTGAGCTTCAGGCAAATATGTTGTTGGCTCAAGCCACAGAAATTATTTCAAATTATATTTTGTAATAACTTTGGTTCTCTGTTCCATTATAAAAGACTCTCTCACAAACTAAATTCAAATATCACAATTCAAACTAAATTCAAATATCATTTAATTGACATTAATATAAAAATTGTCATAGGTTTGGAAGTTTAGTTTTATGGTAAATTTTGATAAAATTTTAACCTCATTGTATAGGGTAAGGACTATCAAACTCATCTATCAAATACATATCTAAGGGAATCATCTGAAAGGACATCTACTGCTCACATATTGTCAAGTCAAAGTTCTTATTAAACTAAAATGCATGACATTCATCTAATTTAATTTTCAAAACTGAAAAAATCTGTCCCTCAAGATGATATCATACTAGTTGTATTATAGTTTAAAGTGAATAAAGTATGGGTCAGAGTTGCATATATTTTATTAATGAAGAGCAAGTGCGATTGAAGCCATGTATACACAAATTTGCACAAAGCAAATTCTACTGTTAAATACAAAATCCACAACTTGGGTCCACTTGAATCACATTTGTTGCAGATGCAGAAGAAAATCTGAAGCTGTAAAGACAGAATCACAGTTGGTCCATGGGAAGACATAGTTCCAAGAGAACTTTTTACAGAAGACAGCTGGGCTTCCTTGATTTAGGGATAAAGTGAAAAATACTGGACAGAGGAGAATATCTGGCATCCCATATATGTCAGTGGTCTCCAACCTTTCTGTACTGGCAGTGGCAGTGGTAGTGTACTGGCAGTGGCAGTGGTGATGTGGTAGTGTATGGTTTCACATGCGCAACATAATATCTGCAAATGGAGCTTCTCATGCTCGCCTGTTGCTTGTGTGGCCCAGCTCCCAATTGGCTGACTACCGATACCAGTCTATGGACTGGGGTAGGGGACCCCTGATATATGTTGTCAAGAGTATAGGCAATCTGACCATTCTTAGAATGGCTGCAATCTTAAGGTCGCACAAAATATTTTAGCTATATACATGTGTTGAAAACACAATTAATTTAAAACATAAACATAATCAAAACAATAGTAGATTACAGAAGAAAACACAGAAATCATGGAAACAGCAAATTTAAAGTTGCAATCCCTGAGCAAGCAGAAAAGTCTTATTTTGTACCTAAAACTTAATAAAAAAATTACCATGTGAGATCCTGGAGCAGGGCATTTCATAAACAGATGAAAATTATATCCCAAAGCTACTCATTTTGAAACCCTTGAATTAAACTGACATGCTGTCCTCAGTATCTAATTTTTGCATTTTTTCTGCAAATGAATGACGTAGAATACAGTTTTAGATGTAACCTGTGGAAACACATGATTTCTCAAAAATTAGTTCACTGAATGCAATAGAATGTTTCCTCACTTAACTATGTATAGGACCATATCTTAAATTTGATGCTCTAATGTATTCCTAATGTATAGGTTTAAAAAGGAAGGAAGAACGCTAATAAGTACTCTTTTTAAAAAAGGAAGCATAACAAATTAAGTGTTAGACCCTTTGGAAAGTGCCTATTTAATATTTTAAAAAGCTTCCTTCAGTGAATATGAAGATTTTCCCCCCAGTTAAAGCAATCCTTCTAACTGACATACTTCTCTTTTGACCCATTACTAGCAAAACCAACTCTGATTCATGGTTAATTTTGCTAATTCTTCTTCTCCTTTCTTTTTCTTAAGATAAGTTGATAAAAGGGTTGAAATTCATTCATTTCTTGCTGAATCAGAGTGTTTGTGAAATAGGAGAAAACATAAATTTGGCTTCATAGCTCTATGGAAAAAGAACATAATTAAAGGCAGTCCATGCAGCTGGCTCTTGCCTCCTTGCCAAATGCATATTGGCTATGGTCCTTAACTAAACAAAAGCTGAGGTTATGTTTTGCTAGCAAGGGAAACAGCCAAGGAAAGAACAACCAGTCTCAAAGGCTTTTAAGAATGGAATTGTACTATGGATGCTAAAGTACATACATTATATTAAATGCAGTGTGCACAATCTTTGGATTCATTTTATAAAATGCAGTTGGAATTAATTCTGGAGCTTAAAAATTTCTACCAACTTCTTTTTGTTTGCAAATAGGTTTGTAAGTCTGTCCATCTAAAAACTAATTTGTTGCTGAATGCATGATGAAAAGTAAGTATCGACAACGCCTGGGCCAGTGTCCATTATAGGTAGTCTGCAAGGGGGATCTCTGGTACAGGCATTAATAGTCAAAATATTAGAAAATCACACAAATTCACAGGTTTGGGATATTTTCTCAACATTTTACAAGTTTTTGAAGAAGAATTCAAAAACTCTCATACAACCTCCATTAATCATTAAATAATAGTGGGGATTTGGTTTTATTTTTGTATCCTACAGACTTCTTCTAAAAAATGACACCTGTCCACATTGTCAACCTCTGGATCTCAAAAAATTTGGTAGTGCTATAATAGTCTGCCCAGTCACTGAGGTCAGGACCTATTACACAGTGTTGCTCAAATTTATCTATTATATTTTTCCCTTATGGGTCCAATACTAAAATTAAAAAAAAACTTACAACCAATCATCATTATGAGAAGGTCCAATAGATCTTCTCTGTTTTTTTCAATAAAAAAACTCCAAATCGCATTTTCTATTGTGAATGGGGTTGCAAAATTGCCAGATGATAATTAGACCAGCTCTGGAGATACTCAGACAATGTTAGACACACCTAGTGGAGTGATTGTTTGAGGGGAAATGACTTCATCAGATTTGTCAGTTTGCTCCAGTACTCTTGTACTGTTGATAAATCCTTTAAAAAAGTCTCTTGCAGGGCCGCAAATTGCTTAACTACAGACCATTCTTTGCATCTTCTTTCTCCCTCTTTCTACAGTTGCATTTGAGTATTGGAAAACATTTGGCTGAGGTCTTATTACAAATTCAGCTGTACAAAAGAACTAGGCGGTTCTTAAATGCTTGTGTTGCTCACACTCTTGCATTTTGCCTGTAATTTTCCCATCTACTGCAAACAAATAAACTCTACAGAATATTATGAAATAGGTTACATAAAGTTCATTGATGCAGAAAACAGCTCTTATTCATCTAAGAGTACTATTCAGATTGCCCTAAACAAATATAAATAGAAGTTAAAGATATCACAGAATGTAAAACAGAAATGCACAGCGAAGATACTACCAAGGTAAAATGCAACAATGGTCTGTCTTTAGTCTACCAAATATCTTCTGAAGTTGCTGCCACAGAGACAATGAAAGTAAAATCCCCCAAGGAACAAGTAACTGAACTGAACTGAGTTGAGAACTGAAGAAGGATTTTGGATAAGAAATTAACATGCAGTTTGAGCTGCAGAAAGCAGCAACCAAGCAGCAGAAGCAGCCTAGATGTGAGCAGCTGAAAGAAAAGCAATCGAGGAAGACACAAGCAGCCGAAACAGCTAGCGTTGAACAATGTTGACTAAGTGAATCCACAGAACCACCACCAGCAGCAAATTCAAACCCAGAAAACTAGAAACCAAGAGAATGGCCACCCAAATCAACATTCGATCCTGCCACCAAAAACTGGAAAACCTTCACGGAGCAGTTCAAATGCTTAATCCGCTCCAATAACCTAGCCGAACTGTCGGACATAAGGATGAGAGCAACGTTCCTAAACCTGAGCAGCAAGGCCGTATTCAACACAGCCCGCATGATCATTGCAGCTGACCCAGCATACTCGATTTCCTGGAATGACCTTAAAGAGGCCCTCAAAAGCCACTTCACCCCGGCCCCAGCAAAAATGGTCCAGAGGTTCGAACTCAGAAACCGCATGCAAAAATCAGGTGAGAGCGTGTCAGTATTCACAACAGCACTCCGGGAAATCGGAGTTCACTGCGAATACCTGGACTTTCTCAACAAAGTCCTACTCGACCTCTGGGACCTCAGGGACAAAGCCCTACAAAAAAGACGTGGGAAATGGCCAAATAAGCCTACATACCATTGTCAAAAAGGCCCACGTAGCGGAAACAGCAAACATGGCAACCACTCTGCAAGCCAAAATCCCAGAAGTGGAACAAGCGGCCAAAGAACAACAAGTCCACTGCAACCACAAAAGCCACGACGAGTCAGGAAGTAGCACAGATGAGGAGGTTTACCGCACAACCAAGCAGGCTGACAAACCAAGCTACTGATGCCTGGGGTGTGGGGGAAACCATACGAGAGCAGCATGCCAGTTCCGCAAGTCATACTGTCACAAGTGCGGAAAGAAGGGCCACATAGGAAAACTATGTCGGTCAGTGGATCAGTCACCCCAATGCAGAAACTGCAAGCAGTCTGGTGAATCCAACTGCTCCTCACGCCACAGGACCCAAATCCCATCCTGTGACAATGATAGACATCGACAGGGGCAACTAAACAGAGGACACTAAGACACCAGAAGGTGTGACACCAACATACACAAGAATCTCCAGGAACAGCGATGCTGAAACGTGGAAGTTCATGTTGACGGTAAACCTGTGGCAGAAGCCATGCCGAATGGAAGTGGACTCCGGATCAGCAGTCACCATAATTTCCTGGCACAACTTCAAGGCAGTGAACTTGTAACTGCATCGGACAGACCTCGACCAATCGACAATATATATAACTAATAATCATTCTGGCTTGCATGCAATCAAAATAAATTCAGCAAAATTCATCTAATACATTTCTCTCCATGCAGAGTCTCTGATGCACATTTATGTTATTCTGAAAGCATTTTTGTGCCTAGCCAACCATCTAAGTCAGTATTTGTCTCAGGTTTATTTATTTTCAAACAGTGTCCCTGCAATGAAAAACATACTTCTTGCATTCACTCATATATTTTTTTCTTTCCCTGAAGACTACCTACAATATACTTTTCTCTTTTATATTATTGAAGCAGTCATGACTTGAATGTTTTTTCCATTACTCTAACTTTCTAAGAGATGGAATCCTCTCATGAATCAGCACTTGACTTAAGGCATTAGAATGAAAAATAAAGTCAGGACAAAGAAGTAAATTAAAAAAAATACACAGTGAGTCAAAAATACCCAAACAAATATAAACTGATGAAGTTTCAATAGATGTTTATTAGGGATTACAATGAATAACTAGATGAAAACATTGATATTTGTGTGGCAAACAAATTGGGAATGATTAGAAAAGCAACTGAAAAAAACACTATGTATATATTGTTGTACAAGCTCTATACAAATCCATGGTGGAACTATATTTAAAACATAGTATACAATTCTAGTCATCAGAAATTATTTTAAAAAAATCTGCAGAACTGAAAAAGATCTATTTTTAATACAACAATTGGTGGACTGTTTTCAATTTAATAAAAGACAGCAGATAAAGCCAATCAACTATTTATTAATGACTGCAAAGTAATTATTCATACCACTACTATCAGCACCACAGACAAAACAAGACCATGTGTAAAGAACTTCCTATTTAAAAGCAGATACTCACTAGTTATTTTCAATCATATTTATAATAATCTAATTACTTTTTATGCTGGTTCTCACTCAGTTCCACTGATCTGTCACCTAAGAAACTAACTATTTCCACATGTAACATTCCTATACAATGTTCCACTGTTTTCTGCAAGATACATTCCTAGTTCTTCCATTATCATCTTTCGCAGAAGTGCTTATTTATAGGATTAAAATTGCTATTATTATCATCATCAGTATAACAGTAGTGTATTTAATACATAAAAAGTGTTAATCAAGCGATCAAGAAAATATCTACTCTGGCTGCTGCCACCATCAACTTAGCACCAGGATTCCTATGACCAGGTTAGAACATTTAATTCTTACAATTAATGGTCAGTATATTTCTTCCCTTGATTTTTCAGATCCACTTTTAACATCTTCATTGCCAGCAGTAGTTATCCTGAGGATTGTATCTCAAGAGGACAAAATTCTGCTGGACAACCTTATTTTTGGGGGGTGAATGCCAGACTGTTCCAGCTGCCCCTGCTCAATTCACAAAAGAAATAGGAAAGATGTACCTAATGAATTCACTCAGTTAAATGACACATCTAGCTTGGCTCTTGAGTTACTGCTGTTTTTTCCTTAAAACATCAATGATGCTTTAGATTTTCTTCAAAGTGGTAGCACTCCAACTCTTTGCACATTTCAAACGTAGCTGTTTGCATTTCTTCATATTGCATGCATATTTGGTACTTCCTGAATTCTTGGTTTTACATTTTCCTGAGGGACCTGGTACATAAATTGTTCTGAGATTCCTTCTCTTCTTTTGGAGCTATTCCTATTGAGAACATCACTAATTTAACTGTACAGCATGTGGACTGTACTTTTGACTTTCCCACAAACTCTGTATTCCAAATAGAGATATTAGCCAGCCTTGGGGGAAGGAATGCTCAGAATATCACCTTAACCTACTGGAAGAAATGTAGAAAATAACTTTAATCAAGCAATACAATCAATAAACCTTTGGGACAAAAATTGGGCAAAGCTATGATAGAAAAAAATTGCAATCAAATAAGTATTTCTGATTTAACAATTCTATGGGTAATACAGCATAATAGATTGCAGCCCAGTGACAGATCCTTGTTTTGTATCATTTGGAAATGTACAGAACGTTTACACATTAAAATGCAGTATTGTTTATATTGTGGGTGGATGAAATTTGATTCCAAATCATGCTGCAATCAGGGGAAATAAGAATAATGAAAATACTAGCACAATCACAGAAGTGCTCTAATGCACTGAAAATAAATATCTGCCCATGATTAAATACTAACAGTGTTTTATTAACTAAAATTATTCTATTTAATTTCTGCAACACATTCCCTATTACTATATTGTACATATAGACAAATAATTTCAAATGGGAAATGAATACAGAATAGCATTTCAGTTTTCTCATTTTTCAAAGCAGCCCAAAGAACAAGACTGTCAGCAGCCATAATACCAGCCTTATCTTGACAAATAAAATTCTATAAGGATTAAGGAGGTGATGCATCAGTAAGAGTTGAAACAATTAAGATCTCTCCTTTACCAGCAGGAAGACTTGATGAGATCCAGTAAATTTAATCCCTTACTTTTCATAATATATGTCTATTTTACTTAATAACTGTGACTGAAACTGCTGCCAGTCAAAACTTCTGTCTTTGTTCATTTAACTAAGGATATACTTTAAAAGTGTAAGAGAAAGAATGAAGATACCTGTTGTGTCCTGAGGCTCCCGGGAGTCTCATGAGCTATCTCCGGAGGTTCCTGGATGACTTACACATTCTTAGTTAAGAATCCGGAGGAGGCCAGACACCCTGTCTCCGGGCCCGGACAAGCCGGGGGGTTCAAGAGAGTCATGATTGGTTAAGAGTTCATAAGTAGAGTATATAAGGGGCTGTTGCACAGCCAACTTTGCCTTGCTTTATATAGTTGCTAACCTTATTTATTATTGAATAAATGTTCCTATTTTTGTACAACGATGTCTCCGATCGCTATTTGAACTGAGCATTCAACAATACCAACACTTTAAAGAATGGTATACAGTTAACAGGATGTTGAATTTTGGTGTCTATTTTATAAAAGGATCTTGTGTACCTGGATAAGAACTAAAATATTTTCTTGATTAGCTATAATTTGAATAGTTTGGAGATGTATGCTTTTGATAACAATCTAATCAACAATTAACTGTAAAAAATAAGATGACACTTGTTATGTGATAACAGTTCAAGAACTGGATAATTTCCAGACACAAGTCAGATTATACATGTCATGAACTTTGAATCTCTGAACAGCTGTGCAAATGGTTTGAGGGTGGTAATTTTCATGCATATGAGTACTCTGCCATATTTCTCTTTTTTCCCCTCAGTCTATGAAAAAAACTTACCAAATCCAACAGTAATGCATTCCATGAGAGTTCCACAGTTTCATTTAAAATTTTGATGCCCATTTGACTAATTTTCTAAATAGATTAGAATGTAGACTTTTTTGACTAGAGATTTATTATCATAACTACTTACACAGTGTGCCGGCTTCAACAGAAGATTATGATATAATTGCTATAAGCAAGCTCAGCAAGAAATATATCAGTACTAAGTCAAGCAAGCTATAAGCGAAGCAAAAGAACAGCCACCCATATTTTCAAAAATAATTTATTTTGGATTTACCCTATCTTGGAAAAGACATATAGGGTAAAAATGAATCAGAAATAAATTACACAATTCCCTTATACAATTTGTGTAATTTATTTATTTACTAAATTACTAAGGGCAAAATGTTTTCATTGTATTTTGATTAGTAAGCTTTGATATTAGTCACTGTAACTACCAATTTGGTTTACATTCTGTTGATCTCAATTTTTTGTTGAGATCAATTCATTTTGGGGGAAAAGCATTAAAAAATAAATATATTTAGATAGAGTAAATAGTGCTGTGGAATGATTTCCATGTTATCAATCAAACAGATAGACTTATAAAAGATTTGATGATGATCAAGGATTTATTTTTAGTATGATAAATGATTATCCAAATCAAATATCTTTAGATATCAGTCATGAATATTTACAATAGGTTTTAAAAAATAATTAGCCAGAAGACATCCATTTGTTAAATGATTAGATTAACTGGGAATATCAAGCTTGGTTTTGGTACTTCTGTTTTGTTTGTTTATTTAGAATTTTGGCTATTAAAACAGCTAACAAACATCTACTCAAAGTAAGAAATGAGAGATCAAGATACAATATTCTAGTGTTTCCCAACCTTAGCAGCTTAAAGTCCACCCATCTTCAAGCTGCCACAGTGGAGAAACACTCTTTCAAATGTGAATGAATTCAACTCAAATGTTATCCTACTGTGAAATTCTGTGAATATTTTTTTTGGTTTTGCTTAATTATTGAGTTCAGAGCTGGTGCTCTTATCTTCAGTACAAAATATGATCAAAGATGAAGGATTATCAGTAAAATAAACGAGCTGCTCCTACACTGTATGTATGCAGGTCAAATGCAATTTAAAGCTTACATAATTTTGACTGCTGCAGTAACAGCTCTTCATAAATACTGGGATTACCTTTGCCTGGAGAAACATTGCAGGTTAGGAATAAATTCTACAGGTACAGTGTTGGCTACATCCATTCTGTAACTTCAAATATCAGTACAAATATAGCTTGAAAATATGAGACAAAGTTTCACATCTGTTATGATATAGTGAGGCTTTGGGTTGGTTAGTGAGAAAGTTGTCAAGAAATGGATGGTCAGAACTCAATATTGATCTTATTTGTTATCATGTTGGCCAAATTCACCACAGTTGATGTGTATCTAGCTTTTTGTGCTTATGATCGTTTCCCTGCTAGTTCCTTCAAAATATTCCTGATATGCAACAAAATAAAATATTATTTGGGTTCTTTTAAAAAAATTTATCAATGATCTATAGAAAAGAAATTTGAAGAATTGTTCAGAAAATGTTGTTTATGCTTTTCCCGTCTCTGTCTAAAATTATTTCCAGATCGTATCAGATGGTTGAAATGTAGTCATCAATCTGAGCAACTATTATTCTCAGCTACACTGGGCGCAAATTTTTAGAGTTATGGTTCTAACATATATGAAATATGTCATATATGACAAATATGTCATATCAGCATTGTATTCTTAGACACTAAGCAGTACAATATGCCCTGCAGTCCATGTCTTGGAATTATGGGGTTAGGTTTAGCTCCTTAGTTCCGGTGAAAGGAACTCTTAATGTGTCAGCATGCCAAGACATTCTGAATACTTTCAAGATATTTTTTATTGAAATGGTATTTGCAGGATCGCATTCGATCCACTGATACCTCCTGCCGACCTGTTCGCTCTCACAGAAAGGGCCTCCTCAGGGTGCTGCCAGTAAAACAATGCCGGTTGGCGACCCCCAGGGGGAGAGCCTTCTCTGTGGCAGCACCCACCCTCTGGAACGATCTCCCCCC
>JANHFO010002259.1:78179-96810 GCA_032468095.1 Pareas carinatus | reverse complement strand
AGACCTGCGCGTACTCCCCGCCTTCGGTCTCTATGGGAGAGGAATTTTGGTGGTTGTTAGTGATAGGTTCCCCGGGTTGGGTTGTCCTTGTTAGGTCGGGGAGGCGGCCTCTCAGTTGGCCATCGTCTAACTTGACTACGTAGGATTTAGGCCCTGTTATTTTTATTATTTTCCCTTCCTCCCACAGGGGCCCTGGGTTGAGGTTTTTTGCAAAGACCTGGTCACCCATTCTTGTGGGTGCCAGTTGTTCCCTGTCCTTCCCGGGGGCATAGGTGGGGTTTAGCCGGTCAAGGACGGAGCGTAGTTTCCGTCCCATTAGGAGTTCGACGGGGCTTTGGCCTGTAGTTGCACATGGGGTGATGTGTTGCCAGGTTAGGAACTCATCTACTCTCCCTTGCCATTCCCCAGGGCCTAGCCTTTTAAGCGCTTCTTTGGCCGAGTGGATCATGCATTCCACTTGATTGTTTGCGCTTGGGTTTCCAGGCGCCGATAGAGCGTGGCGTATCCCCAGATTCGCTTGGAACCCCTCAAACTCAGGCCCTGTAAGTTATGGGCCATTGTTGGATACCAGTGTGTCGGGGAGGCCGTGGGTGGCGAACAGGGCGTGCAGGGCTTGGGTTACCACTTGGGTCATTGTGGAGCGCATGGTGGTTATTTCTAACCACTTAGAATATGTGTCTACTGTGACCATGAATGTTTACCCTTGGACCGGTCCGTTGAGATCTATGTGCAGATCTCTGTGAATACCCCTGGGCTTCTCCCACTCTCTGGTTGGGGTCCTCTGTGGTGCTGGGTGGGATTGTTGGCATTGTTGACACCTCTCTACCCACTCCTGTATGCCTCTGTCCATGCAAGGCCACTAGACGTAGCTTCTGGCTAGCCCCTTCATCCTGACTATTCCTGGGTGCCCCTTATGGATTGTTGTGAGCACCTCCTTCCTAAGCTGGGTGGGGATGATTACCCGCTCTCCCCAGAGTAGGCAGCCTACTTGTGCAGTTAGTTCCTCCCTTCTTGTGTTGAAAGGTTGGGTGTCTCCCCCCGGCTCTGTGCCGCTTGGCCACCCTTTTGCACCTAGGATAAGACTTTCCTGAGTGTTTGGTCTTTTGCTGTTTCTCTGGCCACCTCTGTGGAGGTGACCAAGTCTGTGGTGAGGTTGCAGTCAATTAAGAGGACTGCTGCCTCGGCTTGATCTGTGTCTATGGTGTTGGGCAGAGAGCAGTGGCTCAATGCATCTGCGTGAGTGAGGGTGGTTCCTGGCTTGTGTTTTAATGTAGCTGTAGGCTGCCAGGAATATTGTCCACCTTGTCATGCGTGGGGAGAATGTTGGGGGGGTTGGGTGGTCACCTGTGAGTAGGCCAAGCAGGGGTTTGTGGTCAGTGACCAATTCAAAGTGCCTGCCGAACAGGTACTCGTGGAACCGTTTGATGCCGGTTATTAGGGCGAGGGCTTCCCTGTCCAACTGGCTGAATTTCAGCCTTGGATAGTGACTATGGGTGCTTCCTCCTTTTGGGCAGTTGGTGGCTCAGTAATGCCCCCACCCCGCAAGGGGAGGCATCTCAGACTAGCACAACTGGCAGCGTGGTGTTAAATCTCATGAGGAATTTTTCCTCTGAGAGGAGTTTTTTAGCCCTTTGGAATGCCTCGTCTTCTGTCAAGCCCCAGCTCCAGGGTGTGTTTTTGGCCAACAGTTTATGGAGTGGGTCGGCTACCGTGGCTTTGCCTTTTAGGAAGGTGTTATAGAAGTTGAGGAGTCCAAGGAATGCTTGGAGCTCCTACCGTTTTTATGGTTTGGGGGCCTCCCGTATTGCCTTGACTTCGTTGGACATGGGGTGGATGCCTTGGCCATCAATTTTGTAGCTAAGGAAATCCACCTCGCTGATGCCTATTCTACACTTCTCCTTCTTTAGGTGTAGTCCAGCTGCTCTGAAAGCTGTTAGGACTGCCCTTAGTCTGTGTAACAATTGGGGTTCGTGCTCTGCTGTGACAAGGACATCATCGAAATAGGGCACAACCCCCGGATCTTGAAGAGCAGTCTCTCCATGATGCTCTGAAAGATCCCCAGGGCCACACTGACCCCAAATTGTAACCAGTCTTGGCTTCCACGGTGGCTTTATCCACCGGGAGTTGCTGGTAGGCTTGGGTCAAATCGTGTTTTGCAAAAACCCTATCTGGTCCCAGGGAGTGTAGCAGATCTGAATCAGCGGAATGGGATAGGCGCTCTGCTGCAAGGCCTTATTGAGCGTGCACTTGTAATCCGCGCAGATGTGGATTGAGTCGCTGCTCTAAAGGGGGGTGACTATAGGTGTTTCCCATCATGCATGATCGATAGGCTCTAGGATCCCCTGGGCTATGAGCTTATCTAGCTCTGTGTTCACTTGCGGTTTGAGTGCAAAGGGCACTTGCCACGGCTTTAATCTGATGGGGCTTATGGTGGGGTCTAGATTGAATGTGATTGGGGTCCCCTTATACCTGCCGAGCTCGTTGCTGAAAACATCCTGGAACTCATGGATGAGGCTGTCGATGCCCTCCTCCCTGATCCCGTGGACTCCTGTCAGCCTGATGCCCAGCTTCCCAAACCAGTCCAACCCCAACAACATAGGTAGGTCATCTCAGGGTCCCTGGAAACTCTTGAATGTGACTGGCACCGTTGCTCTTCTGAGTATGGGAATGTGGTTCCTCTGGTAGTCTTTTAGCGATGTTGATGATCGTTTGAGGTTCCTTTGATGTATTTCCAGGTTCGCCGTGTGCAGGTCTCTTTACGAGATCAGGGTGACCACCGATCCTGTGTCCACCTCCATCTGGTAGGGTGTTTGCCAGAGTGTTATTGTTATTTTAACTTTGGTGGTGGTGTCATCGCTGTTCCAGGTGACTCTGGTCTGGTGGGTCTTTTTCTCCCGGTATCTGGTGTCTTTGTGGTCTCTGTGATCCTGGGAAGGTCTCTTGCTCTTGGTGTCTGAGTCGCTGGAATGTCTGCGGTGTCACCGGCGGGGGCAGGAGTCTGACGAGTGGCAGACCTTTCCGATATGTCCGCTCTTTCCACATTTGTGGCAGTATTTGTCATGGATATGACAGGTTGCTCTGGTGTGGTCGCCTCCGCACCCGGGGCATTTATGGCCGGGTTTCTCTGACTGCTTGTGCTTGCAGTAGACCTCTTCGCTGCTGGTGCTGCTGTAGCTGGTTGTGGTGGTCTTGTTTTTTGGGTGCCGGCTCTACTTCCGGTATCCTCGTCTGGATGGCAGATGCCATGTTTTGGGACTCTGCCACAAGTGCCTCTTCAATGGCATCATCCAGTATGATCTGGTTGTCTCCCATGATTTTCTTTTGCAGTTTCTTGTCACCTCAGGCCCCAGACGAATTGGTCTAGGAGCACTTCGTCCAGGCCCTCAGTGTAGTCGCAAAATGCTCCAAGGTGGCAGATTGTGTTGCATATGCTGCGGCGCACTCCCCATGTTGTTGCATTCGGTTCCGCAGTGTGAACCTCTACACTAGTTTTGACGGGGCTGGGGCGAAGCGTTTCTGCAGTGCGGCCTTTAAGCCTTTCCATGGCACAGAAAAGACCGGGTTTGGCGCCACGATCATTCTGGCCATGTCGAAAATGACTTTTCCGGCCAGATTTAAGAAGGTGATCCTCATTCTGACAGCCGATGCCTCGATGAGGTTGTTGGAGCAGACGAAGCACTCATAATGCTCCATGAACCCATCCCAGGTATCGTTGATCGGGTCGAATGGGACCAAGGTCTGCATGTGGGTGGCCATTTTTGCAGCGATTTGAATTTGGCACTGATTAGCTGTTCGGTGCTGTTTGCTCCGGCCTGTTCAGTGCGAGCTGCTTGTGTTTGATCGCGTCTGGTTTAGCGATTGGTGCGAACTGCCTCAGTTGATTGCATCTGGTTCAGTGATGGCATCCAGTTGCTCTCTTCTGTGGTTTCTGTTTGCCTGTGGTTCCGTGGGTCCACCTCATCACCAGTGTTAGATTGTGGGTCAGTGAGGAACGAGGCAGAGACACACTGCATTTGGTATCTTTATTGGTTATGGTGCTTGGTTCGAGAATGGCGCCCGACTGGTCGGCTGCCCCCTATATAGCCTGGTCAGGGTGGCAGCCTGCCAATCAGGGCGCTGGGTATTCCCGCGATTGGCAATGCCCTCCTTTTGGACACAACAATGAGGATAATTCAATGTTAAACAAAGGAGTATCCATTTGTATAATGGGAATTTTTTTCTTTTTTCCATTCTGTGCCTGCATTCTCTGCAGCCTTTTATAGAAAGTTGCAGA
Source organism: Pareas carinatus (assembly GCA_032468095.1). Lineage (NCBI taxonomy): Eukaryota > Metazoa > Chordata > Lepidosauria > Squamata > Pareidae > Pareas > Pareas carinatus. The sequence continues at coordinate 92,537 of JANHFO010002259.1, read as the reverse complement.
GAGAGATAATTGCCTCCTTCCTAAGTCTTGAATAATTTCCACCTCTGGAAAATCTCACTGGATTTCATTCTCTATATTGTACAAGGATTTCTCTGAAAATATAATTCTATATTTTTTTTACTTTCACTCCAATTTCTCTGCAATTAATTCAGTCATCTAGTAAATTACCATTTCAATAAAATGACAGGATGCTTTTCTGGTATAAGATATCGTTTTCTTCTAATTTGGCAAATAGCAAGGTCTCATGCCACAAATATTTATAAAGAGCAAACAAGTAAAGGACAGTTCCTTTTCCTTTTCACAATGTTCATGTGGGAAATAATAGTCAATCATTTGTTTTATGAAACTTATGCTGATAACTGCTTACTGACAGTAGATAGGATCAATAAGGGGAAAATTCATGTCACAATGATATCATCTGAATTAGACAACATATTTATCTGAATAAATATACCATTGGTTCTAAAAATACATTAAGAACAGAGATTCTGTGTGCTCATTTCATTTTTCATTTAACAATGAAATATGGCTTCACCTTATTATATATTTATTCTATCAATAATATCAAACTTTTGCGTGATTTGGCTTTTGTTTGCTTTTCCTTGAGTGTATAATTTAAGCAGTTGTACTAAAGGAGCTTTATAGAAATTTCTATTTATAGAAATCCTTTGAGCTCCTCCCATTTCTTCTTGCATCATTCACCCTGGAAGACCTGAATCTTCAATTAAACCTCATTTGGCTAAATAACTAATGTAGGTTCCCTACTATTTTATCAACTTAAAGCTCTTTTTGTAGTATTATGATAACTGAAGTTTTTTTTCTCCCTTTAAAATAATGCATAAAGTTCATTTTCACATGGTGTTATTACCTGATAACTTTGTTGATTGTCAAAACCAATCAACAGATCCCAGCCCCTCATAGCCCACTCCTAACTTTCAGAATTCAGAATAACCATCCAAATGTAAAACATAGGAACAAAAGATTTCAGTCCAGTTTCTATATTCACTAAGAACTAGACAGGAAATGTTTGTATGTCTTTAACCCATCATTATTATACAGAGTTCCAGTAAAGACATCTGTTATTTTTATTTATTTATTTATTTATTTATATTTATATACCGCCCTTCTCCCAAAGGACTCAGGGCGGTGTACAGAAAACATGAAAAATTTAAAATTTATTAATAAAATATAAGTCAAATCAGAAATATATACAATTGTCTCTATGTTAGTTTTTGCAATTCTGGGTTACAACAGTTCTCTGTTTCTTGTATAAATTGTGAAAATGTAATCCCTCTTTGTATTGGCATGTGGATCAATAGACAAACATGTCCACATTCATTTAAAAGATAAAAAAACCATAATGCTAAAAATGTTTTAAAATAAGCCAATAAAAAACTTCTAAAACATTTTTGAAATCCATACTCCACCTGAAAACTATATGATATAAGATATAATAATATCATGCAAGAACAGAAGGAGTGGAAATGTCAAAACTGGAGATGTTTGCATGGGGTTCGAAGGTGTCAAATTACACGAGATACATCATGCTGCTGTAATACAAGCCCCGCCTCCTTAGTATATGCATCATGGCATCACACACATGTATGAAATAGGTACAGTTTGCATTGTAACAACACAATGATTTGCTGTCAGTTTGACAAAAGCACTGGATCCTTTGGACATTTTTGACCAGACATCTGGACAATGGCACCAGAATACAATGACACCGGAGCCTTCTTAAATGATAAATATGTAAAAGTTACCCAAATTATTTTTCCATTTTGTATATCTTTGCTTTGACTTCTAGATTCATTCCTGCTCTGCTGAATAGATGAACTAAATCATGAAATTGGCTATCCTCTTTCTTCTATTCCTGCCACTTTGCTTGGCCAAACCATTTTATCAAAGAGGCTTGTTTGATTTTATGCTTGAAGATGAAGCAGGATCTGGAATTCCTGAACCCACAGCATATCCTGTTATACCAGTGTGCCCATTTCGTTGTCAATGCCACCTCCGGGTTGTGCAGTGTTCCGATTTAGGTAAGTTGAATGAAATATTACTGCATAAAATGCTTTCTTGGGCTGATTTAAATGAGTTTTAATTATTCTGTGGCAATTACACTGTGTTCAATGTGTTGAGTTTCTTCTAAATAAATGAAAATATATCATGTTATGTTGAATAATGTTATCAACTTGTACAAAAATAAGGCCTTGGTTTCCATTTATTTTATTCTGTATTTTATTTCTTATCATATGAAGAACATTTTCTTCATATGATAGAACAAAATGAATATAATTAAATAAAGGAGAAGTGAAAATGAGGACTTCATATCATTCATCAGTTTAATTGCAATTTATTCATTTAGCATTAATAATCTTTGTTTTGTCCTGTTTCCACCCATCTTGGATATGTGTCTTTTTAAGACTGTCTGAGGCAGAAGGAAAATAATTCAGTTGAATGTATCAATAATAAGTAATCAGAATATGTATGAAAAATATTACCTATAAAGACTGTAATACCATTATGCTTTAAAGTTTTCCTGATTTCCTTCAATTACAGTAAGTTGCAGGGATAACAGAATAGAAATAGATTTTTATATGAAGTATCTCCTGATGTTTAAAGTAATTTTGTAATATTATTTTATCTACAAATATAGAAGCAACACAAAGGACAAAACAATAGGGATTAACAATTCCAACACATACCTATATCTGATACTTAATCTCCTGACTTGTTTTATGTCTTCAGTTCTTCAGTTCATTTTCAGATCTTTGTTCAGTTTCAAACTGTTCCTAAAACGTAACGCAAATTAATTATGTTTTATTATTTATTTCCTTGTTGCATAAGAGGTCATTTTCTGCAGGAATTAGGTATTTCGTAGAAATATAATGATATTGAAATCATGTAATTGTCAGAAAATGAAGAAATATTTGTACTCATCGATCATTCTTAACCCCTCCATACATAATTTAGCTTCGTATCATTCACTTGTTTGAAAAAAAGTGTCCCCATGACCTGATCATTCATTTCTGAAACAAGTTGTATGTCAAATATTGGTACCATAAATTTGAAACTCTGCTATATTTCATGCATAATGGCAGTGATGACAAAGTAAGCCATGAACTGAAAACAATTTTTTAAAAAATGTCTACATCACAAAGTTTGGATTTAGTATTTGTGTTCACAGTATAAGGTATGCTGTTCTTAAGCCATAAACAGTACATAGAAAAATAAAATATAAGCATTAACCAAAGACTCTTGAACCTAAACCTTTCAAATTTTCTTAAATATCTGAATCAGATCATTCATCCAAAATGTTTTAAAAGATCGTTTTATAAATGTTTGGAAAAGGGAGTGCATATTAATTGTTATTCATATTCATCTGCATTGAATTAGTTCCTGAATTACATTTTCTTCAGTTTTGAAAATACCTGAGTATAGGCAGTTAGCATGCTACTTTTTCTTATCAAAAAGCTTAGCATGCAAAAAATAAGAAAAACATATTTAAGTTAAAAATCCTGTGTTGCTTTTATGGACTTCTAAAGAGTACATCTATACTGTATTCATGATTGACTTTTTCTTAATCAATATGCCTATGTTTATAAAATGAAATGGTTGAAGTAACTTCAAATGATGCTATGGAATTTTGAGTATAGTTTAGTTCAATTCAGTGTTCTATTTGCATATATTTATAGAATTCTAAAGATAAATACTGTCCTTACTGTAGAAGAGGAAATTGTTAGGTTGCCTGCTAGGTAGTTGTGCTGCCACAAGTAACTTCCAAAGGATATGACAGAACTCCACAAACTCTTCAAATGTCTTGTCAAAGATTCTGATTATATCCCAATTCATCAGCATATTTTATAATTCTAACGAATAATATGTATTGCTAATACACCTAAGTATATGCTGCTTTATTCTAAATTACTGTGCTGAATAAATAGGAAATCTGCCTTCCCTTCTTCCCACATCAGCAAACTATTGCTTTCCAATCTGCTGTAGAAGCTCTTCAGACTCCAACCGAATTAATGTTGCTATGGTGTAACAAGGCTAATTGCTGCTCTGCAGATTTTCCCATTTCTAATGGCCAAGAATAGAAAATGATACTAATGCCAAACATCCAAATATTGAGTACCATTTCTTTATAAACTGTGTTTGAACTAACCTATTAGTTAGTAGTATGTTCTTTAACTAGGCATTAATTGCATGGGAATATTCTTTAACTGCGTATTTGGCCAAATTTGGTAGCCAGTACTGATTTAACTGTATAACAATTTGGGTGGGAATTTAATTTCATAATTAAACACACACACACACACACACACACACACACATATGACCGAACAGAGAAACCTTTACCTTTACCTTTACATTGATTCTGTGGCTCATATTCTTATGCTTTGAGTGACTTATTTTCTAGAATCTGATCCAATTAGTACTTTACTTGGTTATTTGAATTTAGATGGCCCCAGAAGAACTCAGCCATTTTGCAGTTCACATCTCATTTTGGTTTATTAAAAGGGATTCCTCCCAATATAGATTCTTAAGGAATCTAACCATTTATTTGGTTCCTTTGGCAAGAATGTATAATTTATTGTTATTCTCTGTTTTCCATCATGTTGGTTTCCCAATCTTCTCTGATGTAGTCCCTCTTAGCAATGTGATACTTATATTTATTAGAAGATAAACAATTTCATAGCTGAATTCTTTGAGAACTATCAGATGGATACCATCTGGAGTGAATCTAGTGCTCTGTTTGTTTTCACTATTTCAGAAAAGAAAGCTAACTATTCATATTTAAGCCCTACTTAAATCCTCTCTGGAAAACTTCCTTTAGCCTTCTTTAATCTTTCTAGTTGATTTTCTCCAGATGATATTTTTAAATGTTTAAACTATTCAAACTTAATGTTTTTAATTTTAATATCTTCTTTAATATCCTGCTTTGCACCCATTGCTATTTTCTTCTAGTTTTGTATTTTTTTCAAGTTTCTGTTTATTTTTGTTACCATTTGCAAACAAATCCCTCTCTATTACTTCCTTTACCACACTGTCTACTGACGGTGTTGGGAGTCCATTGGACTTGATGTTAATTTCTTGATTTTCCAATTTTCTGTTATTGTGATTTTAATTAATCTTTCAAATAAACCTTCAGTTCTGGAGATTTGAATTTGATATTGAGTTTGAGATCTGAATTTGATATTCATGATTATTCTTCCAACTTCTGTGTTACCAGGTCCTTCATTTTTCAAAAGCTTCTTCTTGGAAATATGAATATAGCATACTTTGTTGCAAATGTTCCATATATTGGATAGACAATGGCTAGAATGATGAGGATGAATGATGATATATAGGCTAAGACTCTGTCATGTGTGAATAATAAATGGAGGAATATTACAGAAAATCAATCATTGCCATATAGTTTCTTAAGGTTGGATCTATTTCATGTATTATAAGCGGATAAAAAATCAAAAAGGACAAATTATACATATTTATTCAACCTGTTTTTGGTAAGAAATCTGATGGATAAGAGATAGCATAGGTGGCAAGGTTTCTTATCTTAATCCTTAAAAAAACTCATGTATTAAATATGTGACAAAGTCCACAGCTGATTTTTATAGCTTCAGAATTTGGAGTATTTAGACTTTGAAATGAAGTCTAGGAATCAGCAGTTTATACAACAGAAAAACAGCAGTGAATTACTTTATCTGAAAAAGTATTGGATAGAAGGGACAAGGAAATTTAGAGATAAGAATCTGGGAATATTATAGTTTGTGTGTTCTGGTAGGTGATGATGTAGCAGGCATAGCATAATAAAGAAGGGGAAATTAAATGTGTTCCACTAATCGCTACAATCTGTTAGGTGACATGGAATTTGAAGAAAAAAATGTGAGCTATTTAATTTTGATAATTTTTGCAAAATTGACATATTTTAAATAATTAAGCAAAAATAATAAACCCCAGTAGAAACTTTAAATATAAAGTATCATAATCTCTTAATACAGCAGTAACCATCACATTGTTTAATTCATTTATCTCCAAACCGCTTGAAGAGAGCTAGTCTGTGCTAATAAAATATGTCTCTGCATAAAAAGTGAGCACAAGAGTTCAAAACGTCTTTGTCAATTGGCAAAATGGCCTCTAATCATTTGCTGTTCCCTCTCCTATCCCTACCTTGAAAACTTCTTCTACTCCCCTTGTCCTGTAAATGCTCTAAATAGTTCCATATACAGTAGGTTTGGCTACATGTAGTAAAAAGGATGACCTATTTACCTGTTATAAACATAAAAAAACACATGAGATTTTAGATGCAGCAATGGTTTTCACCATCAAAATAAACCAAATGGCATTAAGGATTAGTCTATCCTAAATTCGAAACACTTTTGTTTTTGACTCATCGGTGCAATTTATACCTTGATAGAATATACTGCATAAAACATAAAGCGTTCAGAACAACCCCCCTCCTGAAAGATAATGTAGTAGTTCATAGTACTATTACATACTTGATCACAAGTTATCTGTACACAAATGTTTTGTGCATTTTGAATACTGGAAAAAAGATGGAATACTGCAAAATAAATTGATACATATATGATATAGTTAACTTCTAACATAAATCAATTTAACTGTGTTTAGTGCCTAGAAGGGAAACATCTGGAAATGTGTTCATGCCACTACTGGCTCTTTGATGAAGAAAAAAGATGAGATATAAATCTGCTAAAATAAAGTTAAACTGATGAACAACAAGTTTAGTCACTTCAACTATTTTTTCCAATTTGTTATTCTATTACAAAACAATACTGAAACCCCTTTTTTAATATTCCACAGTTGTGTGGTCCTATTTCTTTGTCATGCATTAATAACAAGGAACCCAGGAACACATGCTACAAGAATACGCAATTGTTCATTTAGACTGTGGGTAAAGCAAGTTTGTATGAAATAGTTTTAATTCTTTGTAAACTGCATTTGAAAATGGCTGCACATACATTTTTGAGCAATCTGTCTGATGATATTCAAGCTTTCATGGCTAAGTAGAAATATATTCTTTACACAACACATAGACATATGCATTCACAAACAAATGCAACCTGAAAATAGTCTGTTTAAAAAATGATTAAATTCATGTAGTATAATCAAGAATGTTTTATTAATCCAATAAAGTAAATATTTAGATTGTGATCAGTCATGTGAGGGTATTAGTCCTTTTTGAGATATATTTTGGAATTGTGATCACTACAGAAAATTTTCAGTCTATTTTAGTAGAAGGATGAATATCCAATTAAACAACTGCTTGATCTACCCATACTGATTGTATACAATTTACTTTCTTCAAATCCTTGACAAGAAATTGAACTCGAACAAGGCCTTTCTTCAAACATTTGTCTAGTGAAACCAGCAGAATATGTATTACGAAAGTTTCCAAGTCTGGCCTCAGATTGTTGCACAGAATTACAGTTTAGATCTATCCGACTATAATTAGAACATGGAGTTTTCAAAATGATTAAATGCTCTTAAATCTTGACCTAACTTTTTATTTTTATATATATTATAACACTAGCTATTGGTACCCATGCTCCACTACAGGTTTGGTATAGTTAGCCGCACGCACCCCATGGAGGAGGAGAGGCCTTGGAAAGGACAGGCCTCTGAAAGCACTTTGCAGGCCTTGTTTGGCATCCTCTGCTCCCACCCCTGCTGTTTTTTGCAGAGAAGGAGAGTGATAGGTTGGGGGGTAGAAGGAAAGTCAGACACCATAAGTCTTTTCAGAATCTTTATTCAAGCAGTCAAAAAGGAGCAAAGCAACCTCGATAGGCTTCCCCCACCTCCAAGCCTGCCAGTTTTTGCAGAGAAGGAGGGTGATAGATTTGAGGTGGGGAGGGGAGGAAGGCTGGACACAGTAAGTCTTTTTAGAATCCTTATTCAAACAGTCAAAAAAGAGCAAAGAGGCCTCAGTAGGCTTCCCAGCTGTTCTGAGGCCTTGTCTGGCCCCGCTCCCCATTTTTTGCACTCACCTGCATTGCTGCCAAAGGTACTGGTTCAATTGTGGCCTCAAAGCAGTTTTCTGGCGTGGAGAAACAGTTTTTCACAGTCACCTGCCCTGCTGCTTCTCACCACTCCATTAGTACTGTTCAATGAAAAATTCAAAATCAAACAGAGAAGCCCTCCAATCAGGAGAAAGGAAACCAACCATATTTTGTTCAATCACAACCTCTGGAATTAAAAAATTGAAATAACTTACGTAAAAATTAATATTTTGAAAAATCCTTTCTTAGTGAGCACCTAGATGCCAAGATGAACAGAACTACTAAATTTCAGGTGTGTAGCTTTAATAGTTTTAGAGATCTGGTGATGAGTCAATGAGTTGAGTGGTATATGCATAATATTTATCCCACCGTTTTAATGTATATGTATTCTATACATATACAGTGAAAAAAGGAAAAGTGATGGACCTTTGAGAGGGAATGGGAGAACCCGGTGTGGCCAGCAGGGGCAGCCACTTCACCACCGCCAACTGGTGATGGCCTTCTCGGTGCTGCTGTTTCGGTGTGAAATATTTCACCACGAGCATCTTGCCACTTGGACAACAGGCTTTGGCCATCTGATGGAAAGCCATTGGACTGTCAGAGGGTGGAGGAGGGAACTTGGCTCCACCCCGAAGGCCGAACTGGTAGTGTGGCTGCAGTGAAAGATGAACTTCCTGTTTGTTGCTTTTGTTGCTTTTGCTTTTCTGATTTCTGTTGTGAAACATACTTAGACACACACTTTTTTGGTGTGTGAAGTGCGGTTAGCAACACTTGTGTGTCTTAATGTGTGCTTTGCTTAGCAACACTTGACACTTTCACTAAGCAAAGTGTCCTAAGTCGAGGACTGCCTGGACTTTTCAAACCGGCAACCCCACCCCACTCACCAGAGTGTATGTCTAAGTATGCTTCGTAACAGAAAACAGAAAACAGAAAAGCAAAAGCAACAAACAAAAACCCCATCTCCCGCTGCAGCCACACTGCCGGTTTGGTCTTCGGGGTGGAGCCAACCTCTCTCCTCCACTCTCTAACAGCCCACTGGCTCTCCATTGGGTGTCTGCAGCTAGTTGTCCCAGTGGTAAGATGCTCATGGCGAAATAGCTTGCACTGAAACAGCAGCATCAAGAAGACCGCCTTGAGTTTTTGGTGGCGATTCAGCCGCAATGAATCAGCCACACCGAATCAACCACACCGAATCGTCATAGACCCCATTTGAGAATATTAATGAAAGAGAGAAACATTAAGATGGGGACTGGCTTCTTACAACTTTCACATTAATATAAATATCACTTAATCTGTATATGACTTTCAGAAATTGTTCATAGATTTAAAAAAAGCATTACAATGTTTTATATTGAAAATAGCATATGAGGCTGTTAACAGTTGGTTAGCAATTATATATGTATGTTTAAGCTAGCATTTCTCTGTTCCGTTCAAATAAGAGAACTATCTCATAGAGAATTCGAATCTATCTACTCACCAAATGTATTGTTAGCATTTCTTATTATCAGATGGAAGATGCAGAGTTAGGTAAAGTGTTGTGTATTCTGAAGGTTTTTTAGAATAAGAACAGCTTTTAAAAATCTTCATAACTTTTAGATAATAAGGGTCTAGTATATATTTGTTTGCAGTAGTTTTGGTTAAGTTGAAAGTCTAAATTATAATTAACTTGACCTTCTTTCAGGTTATAATCATCTTTTTCCCCATTATAGGTTTGAAGGAAGTTCCAAAAGATCTTCCCCCAGATACTACTCTACTTGACTTACAGAACAATAAAATAACTGAAATAAAGGATGGAGATTTCAAAAATCTGAAGGATCTTCATGTAAGTTGTAGTGAAACATGATGGTATTAGTATTAAAAGGAGATTGTGCAAAGATTCATTCCAATTTTCCATCTAAATATGGCATATGGCATATCCTTCTTTCAAGGAAATGAAAACCTAATGCTTGGGTTAGCAGAACTGGCTAGAAAAAAGCAAAAAGTAGTGGCCAAATGGGAGATGAAAAATTAAAAGAAATATTCCAGACCAATCTCATCATGTAGATCATTTTAGACCATTGGAGCACCTGTCTGTCTGTTTGTCTCTGTGTGTGTGTGTGTGTGTGTGAGAGAGAGAGAGAGAGAGAGAGAGAGAGAGAGAGAGAGAGAGAGAGAGAGAGAGAGAGAGAGAGAGATTTATAATGGATACTGGAAACACTAATATTTGATGTTTCTCATAATAAATCCATGAATCTTAATAGTAAGATAATTATTAAATCTAAGGAGTTTCTTAGAATGTGCATCTAGGAATTCAGAGCTTCTAAAGTTTCCAGAAGATGACAATTTTCCAAAAAAAGAGAACTTTTTGTTTCCATAGCAATTACTGTATACTTTGACTCTTGCACGGCTCTTTTAATGTCTAAACTATTTAACATCTATGTAAAGCATTAAATTGAGGTCTATCTGGAGCTTAAAAGTGCCATGCCATCAATATACTGATGAGAGGGTTTCTCTTTTTCATGAAATCCCTGGAGAGAAGGGAAAGTGTTTAATCGGCGATTGCCAGTAATAATGGATTTGGTGCACCTTAATCCTATGCACACATCACAGAAGTACTGTTAATAGTTGATTTTACTTGCTCTCACAAATCATGTTTGCATGCATGAATCCAAGGCAACATAGCATCAAATGCACATCCTACAAATGTTCAAGAGGCAAACACTTCTCTTTATGTCCTCCACATCTTTAAGAAACTGAAAAAGGACAGGAGAAATTTCTTCCCTACTCTTCCCTTCACTTCCCTTTAAAAACTAAGACCAGACTTCTTCCAGTGAAGCTTATTGAAAGGAAATGGAAAGGACAAAACATACAGTATTCACAATTAATCTATCTAATTCATTACCACGAAGATGTTAATAGCTATTAGCATGTATACATGGTTTTAAGAGAAAATTAGATAGATCATTAGGGTTCCAAGCTATTAGTCTTGAAGACTTAATGTTATTGTACCTTCAAATATTAGTTACAAAGAAACTATAGTAAATAAGTGGTGTGTCTTCATTACCATCTTCCAGGTTGGCACTTGGTTAACCACTGTAAAAAAAAAACAGAATGCTAGACTTTGCCTCTTCTGATAGGTTTGTTCTTACAATATTAGATCTGTTGAAGCTGATCTATGGCTTTCCCTTCTGTTGGCTATTAATCTATTGGTTCCAATTATGTGGTCTAGTGCTATATCACTTAGGCAACTAGTTTAAAAGAATAACTTTAGACAGCCCTAATTTAAAGTTCTTTAAGTTTCACAGTTCTATGGAATGCCTCGTATGATGATTAACACAGAATGTCCTACAAAGCTGATCCAAAGGGACAACAGACCATTTGAATCAGAAGGTACTAAGTTCTAGATTGGAGATCTTAGAAACAGAATGTATTAAAGAAATGGTGTGGCAGGGCATTACAACAATTCAACAGTGCCTGATGGTATACATCAAACCTAATACAAACTTAGAATTTAATCATTTTTCATTCACATTTCATTCAGCATATGGATGGAACTAAGCTACTGATAAGTCAACAATGTATAATTTCTCTGAAACCTGCTCCAGATCAACTCTGACTTGCTTCTAGTTGAACAGATACTTGTTGTGTCCTGGGGGAGGGCATTGCCAAGCGCGGGAATGCCCAGTGCCCCGATTGACAGGCTGCCACCCTAGCGCGAGTATATAGGGGGCAGTCCACCGGTCGGGCACCATTCCTGTACCTGATCACCATCACGAATAAAGGTATCTACCAAAGTGTGTCTCAGCCTTGTTCCTTACCGACCCACGATCTAACACTGATGACGAAGGTGGGCCTACTGAATCACAGGTGTACAGACTAGTCTCCCACTAAGTCTTCCCACCACGAGGAAACTGACACCAACAACAATAAAACGCCCACCAAATTCTTCCACCCCGGGGAACCTGATACTAACATCGTCCCAAACCCCTCTACCACAGAGACCGGAGGCAGGGAATACGCGCTACCCTTACCAGGAGAAGGCGAAGGCCCTCCGTCCGGAACGAACGATCCACCTACCGATGAGGGTGGGGCCGAGGCCACACCTGGAGGCTTCCAGAAGCATCCCGATGGAACTTCCGAGCCTCCCACAGGCACGACCTCGCCCTCTGCCGATGATCCAACAAATGAACAGTGCAGGTCCCGGCACGCTTATAAGCGGCCAACCCATCTGCGTGACTATGTATACAGATGAGGCAGGGAGCTATCTGGGTAGGGAGGGGTGTTGTGTCCCGGGGGAGGGCATTGCCAAGTGCGGGAATGCCCAGCGCCCCGATTGGCAGGCTGCCACCCTAGCGCGAGTATATAGAGGGCAGTCCACCGGTCAGGCGCCATTCCTGTACCTGATCACCATCACGAATAAAGGTATCTACCGAAGTGTGTCTCTGCCTCGTTCCTCACTGACCCATGATCTAACAATACTGTCATTACATGATCAATGATCTTAAACATTGTTTTAAAATCATATCCATTTCAACTTGGAAGGTGTAACTTGCTACAAGCAAATGCAGTTCAATTCACTCTTAATTGAGATTGATGTAATTGAAAGAGTTAAGTTGACATGTTGGTATCAGTGTCTATGGAAGAATATCTCTCCCTCCCTCCCTCCCTCCCCCCCCTCTCTTATTCTTCATATAAAAAAGAAGTTGCCATTATTTGCATTGGGGAAAAAGACAATCCAAGCTCAGTACTGTTCAGCAACTGGTATTAAAGTAGACTAAATTTTACTCTGCCAGTGGATCTTCTTGCAATTCTGATCTCGGACTGAAAAGCATTCCTCTATCTTTCTTCACATGAATGGTAAATGGTTTTAGGAGAGGATGATGGGGTGGGAGAAGCTCCTTGCTAGTGCTATTAAACTATGTATGACCTTTTCTTCTCTCAAATGTGCTCATTGCTGCTTAGAACCCAGAATTAAAACCATACACATTTCTAGATATGCACAACAGACCCATCTGTAAAACATGCCTCCTGCTTTTAGTGATGATGAACAGGAAATGATATACATCAGGGATAGAATACACTATAACACAAACTGTTCAAAATGGCAGTTTCTTTACATTTTGCTGACGCTTTCCCTTCTCACTACCCCCTCCCCAGAGCTGTTTAGAACATTTTGATTTTCATTAATGTTCCTTTCTTTAACATGTACTACTTTTACAGATATCTTGTGTATGATGAAAGAATTTCAGATGGCTAAAAATCAAAGCATAAAGAGAGGAGCCATCTGTTTTTCCCAGTCTTGCAAACAAGAGGATGCATTCAGTGAATAAAAATGTTTTGCAGCTGTACCACAATGGTTAGAATAATATATAAGGGAGCTTGTCCATGAAAAAGTATTGTTCATCGAATATTTCAAAGCTAGTCTCTTAATATTCAAATGTATAATGAGAAAATAAGCAGAAATAATAGCATGAGATTTATGTAACAGTTTCTAAATTTATGTGCAACCTTTAATTATTAATTTACTAAAAAGGGAAAGCAAATAGGTTATTCTATATAAGACTTACAATGTGTATATCTGGTTCTTTGTGGTTATTGCCACAAAAAGTGTAGGAGTGAACATGAGAGACAAGGGGAGGAGATTCATTCTGGGAACCATTCAGAGTTAGTTAGAAGATGGTTAGCTATATAAATATTTTAAATAAATTCTGCTAATGGATTGAATGATTTTATTCAAATGCTGTTTTTATTCAGTCACTTCCAACTCATGGAATGATGAGACCTTATGGTCCAAATGAACCTGAAAATCCTTCTCTTGTATTCTTCCACTGCTCTTTCTGCATTGAGTGTGGGGTAGGCATACCTTTATCACCCACCAATAAAAACAAAACTGTCAATGTGGGAGAGGAAACTTGCTTCCTGCTTGCATATCAGAACTCCCTCAGCATCAATTGTTTTGGCTAAGTTTTGCTGCAGGGACTTCTGTAAGAAGGTGTAAGATCTTCTAGTCATGGAGGGATGATATTGTGTAATATTTACTTTTTAAAAATTATATTCATATTTTCTGTTTTATCCTATGTTTTATATGTTTTCTGTTTCCCATATATTATTTAATTTTTCCTCTTCAATTTTTTAAGTCTGAACATTTAGGTTTCATAAGACTCATACATAGCTTTTGGTACAGTTGGTAATTACTTTTGTGTTTTTTATCTTGCTGTAGAATAGTTCAATTTTGGGTTAAATGATTGGTGTTCTTAATGCTTTAAAAAAACTTTTTATTGTTTTTTTTCAAAAAAGAAAGTGAGAAAAAGACAAAAGAAAAGAAAATCCATATAAGGCTAAATATAAACATACAAAA
>JANHFO010002259.1:64642-77417 GCA_032468095.1 Pareas carinatus | reverse complement strand
GCAAATAACTGGGCCCTATGCCATGGAGCGCTTTAAAGGTGGTCACTAACACCTTGAAATGCACCCGATAGACTACCAGCAGCCAGTTGTCTTATGTTTACCATACCACAAATAAGAATGCCGTCCTGTTTTGTTTTGTTTCTTAAAGTTATCCATTCTTTAATCCATGTTAAGGCCGATGCCTCATAATATAGATTCCAATCTGGCAGGCCTAAATCTCTTCTTTTTTTGTTATCTTGTAACAATTTTAACTTTGTCCTTGCTTTTTCCCTTGCCGGACAAATTTTTTAATTAACATATCCATTTCATCAAAAAAATTCTTCCCCAGGCTAATTGGTATCGTCTGAAATAGAAATAAAATCTTAGGTAAAATATTCATTTTAATTGTAGCAATTCTACCTAATAATGATAGGGGTTCTTATTGTTCAGTTGTTTTTATCTGTTTGCTAATTAGTCATAACCATAGGTTTGTCAGAAACATATCATACCAGACAAATCTTATTGGATTCTTTAACAAAGTGACAAAATTAGTGGACTGGAGGAATGCTGTAGATATAATTTACTTGAATCTCAGTAAGACATTTTATAAAGTAGACCACAACTTACTACTTGAAAAGATAGAAAAATATGGGTTAGACAGTATCATCACCAGATAGATTCATAACTGGCTGATCAATCACACTCAACATGTAGTCCTCAATGGAACTGCATCTATATAAAGGGAAGGATGCAGTGCAGTGGAGTAACCCAAGGCTCTTTCTTAGGCCCACTACTCTTCAATATCTTCATAAATGATTTGGAAGAGAGGATAGATGGGGAACTCATCAAATTTGCAGACAACACCAAGTTGGCAGGAATAGCTGACAACACTCCAGAAGATAGGTGCAAGATATAGAAGGATCTTGACAGACTTAAACACTGGGCCCTATCTAACAAAATTAAATTCAATGGTGAGAAAAGTAAGGTTCTACATTTAGGCAAGAAAAATCAAATGCACAGGTATAGAATAGGTGTACCTGGTTCAATAGTAGTAACTGCAAGAGGGAACTTACAGTCCTAGTGGACAGTCACTTAAATATGAGCCAGCAGTGTGTTGCAGCTGTTAAAAAAACAAATACAGTCCTAGACTACATTAACAGAGGAACAGAAGTGTTTTATCTAGATCTGTTATTGTCGTTTTCTAAAGAGCATCTCTCTATTTTATGGATATAGTTATCAAAATCATTCCAAGTCTAAAAAGAAAATATCATTATTTTTCCCTGTGTATTTGCAATGCAGGTATATTTCCTGTTAACATAATCTTTGTTAACAATATCAATGTTGGCACTGTCTCTTTTCACCTTTAGGAAGAGATTCATTAAAGTTTTGTTCAGTTCCGCTTATCAGAAAGGTACCAGGGCAACTGATATTGTTACCATTTCTTACCGTTTCACTAAACACTGCTTGTTAGCAATGTGGCCCTGCTTCTTCTGATTTCAAATTATACACCTGGTAGTTCTCGTTCCACATATTTGCAAATATGGAATGGAATATCTTGAGTATTATCTTAATAGCATGTGAGATAAGGGCAATTGTTTGGTGATTTGAATGCTATTTAAACTTTATTTGAACTGGAAAAGAAATAGTTATTTTCCATTCCCTTGACCACCACTGCATTTTTCATATCTATTTATAAGTCATATGCAGCACTTTGACTGCATCATCTAGTAAATTTTTAAATCTTACACTAGTATTTCAATAATTCCTCCATTTTGATTTGCAGATTTGGGGACTTCTGACTCATATAGTAGGTAGAAGCCCTGCCTATGGGCCTTTTGCACAAGTCCATTTTATGCATCAATGGACTAATAGTCACTTGTGCATTTGTCACTTTCCAATTAGAGTTCTACAATGTGGTCTATGAGGGTTGCTCTCGAAGAACATTCAAAAATTTCAGCTAATCCTGAGTACAGGTAGTGACTTACAACAGTTCATTTATTTACCATTCAAAGTTAAAACGGCACTGAAAAAAGTGATTTATGACCATTTTTCACACTTATGACCATGGTAGCATCCCCATGGTCATGTGATTTCCAGCAGTGGTACTTAGGAAATGTCCCTTCTCTGTTGTAGCACCTGCTCCATGGACCAACCTCTCCTCATCCTGGGATCCAGATGACCTTGATTGTCTTGGGCATTAGGAAAGCTGTGAAGTCTTTTCCTCCAGATCCTAGGCCAGGATGTTTGTTGAGCTCAGTGTTCATATATATTATTGAAAGTTTGCTATATTGCCTTGGTTAATTGGTTGCTGTTTTTTTTAAGTTTTTGCTTTTGTGCTTGAGCAATCCTTTTAGTTTATCACTTGCTGTTGTTAGTTGACCAGGGTTATGTATTTAAGATGAGCAAACTATGTATTTATGTATTTAAATAAAATTTAAAAGTCAAGGGTTTAAAGTATTTATTTGTGTCAGACAAAATCTGTAAAGGGCTATTTTGGAAGAGTGATAGGACAAAATGACTTCTTTAGGAACAGGGCTTTCCTGGATTCAATTCAATTATATGAGTAATGTAGAAACCAATAGTTTCTCAGGTCTAGGAGGGTTAATATGTAAATATGTCTCAACTGTTTCCCAAGGCTTCCAAGCAATTTGACAAGCATGCAAATAATTCAAGACAGTTTGAAGTATAAATATATAAACATCTGTCTTCTTTGGGCTGTACTGGGCAATCAACTGCTGGACTTGATATTTCATTCTTGTTTGGAGCATAGATTCTATTGTAGTCAAGTGAGGTCTGTAAATCTTCTGTCAAATTTAGCTGACAACTGAAATAAGCATTATATGCTTGAATACCTGTATCCCAGCCCTAGCTGTGAAGGACTGAAACAAGAATGAAGGTCAAAGGGAGATAATTAAGCAACAAATGAACTTGAGGACTGGGAGACTAGAAAATAGGCAAGGAAATATGTTTTTTTTAAGTAAAGTATGAGGATGACAATTATTTAATTGCACAGATTATCGGTATCAGTATAAAAGGAAGATGCTGAAACCTAAGGTTTAGAATAATTTTGCCACCAACTGGATTATTCTGTAAAATTATATATAAAATGTCAGAAAAAATATTACCCCATGACTGTACTTAATATGAGTGCAACTTAGTATGAGAAATAAATAAGATGAACAAACATGATTTAATAGGTACAGCAAAATCTTGAGGAATGAAGTCTTTCAGAAGGAAAGTAACAGAAATAATACTTATATAACTACATCTACATAACGTACATCTATATTTAAAAACATATGTCAGCTCAGAAATCCAAATGAATTAACTTGGTAAGGCTATTAGAAAGTATTTGAGTTTAAAAGGAACAAATAAAAGCAATACAGTTTGTTAGAATCTACTATGTATAATCTATCCAACCAAGTAGAAGATGCAGATAATGAATTTTCACCTGGGTCAAGTAGCCTGTTACTTTCCTCCTCTCTCATATACATAGAGATTCTCACTGCAAACTACATTGTTCAAGCTATTGTGTAATTCAATTTTAGGTGTGCTTTAAAATGTAAAGGGCGCATGATGGCTCAGCGGTTAAAGACACTGACAGCCTGGGTTCTGAACTCATGGGCCACATGACTGGATGAGCTCCTGTTACTTGCCCCAGTTCTTGCCCACCTAGCAGTTCAAAAGCATTCAAATGCAAGTAGATAAATAGGACCACTTCGGGTAGCAGCATTCCATGTCCCTCAATGTATAGTTAAGCTAGCCAATTGACCACAGAAATGTCATCATACCACACTGGCTCACTCTGCTAAGAAACAGAGATAAGTTGGACAAGGAGAACCTTTACCTTTTAAAAAAATGGATACAGAAGGATTCAAAAGATTGGTTTTCTGTCCTAGGTTTTCAGGGGTTTTACTGAATGAGCTGTAATTGAAGTTGAGCTCTCATCCCACTTGAAAAATCTAAATAGGTTTCTCAGCAGGTTTTTGTACCCTTCTTTCATTGAAGTTTTGAAAATTGAAGTAAGTGTGATAGAGGCATTGTCAGAGCAAAGAGTTAAAGTTCCTTCCTTTCTGTCGCAATCTTAATCCAAGTATTTCTCCCACTCTATTGGAAGTCATTTTAAAATTTCAGCCAAACCACATTTCATTTTGCACTCATATAAATACTGGTTGCATAAAAGTAGCACTGCCAACATGTACTTCAAAAATAAAATAAAAAACAGGCCATTGGGAGATTAGCATACAAGCCTTCTGGTGACTGTTTATAATCTTGCTTCTGATAATATGTTTCCTTTTCTGGCATTAACAACTGTCCTACTTTACTATTCAGGCATTGATCCTTGTTAACAACAAAATCAGCAAAATCAGTCCTGGAGCTTTTTCTCCACTCAAGAAACTGGAGAGACTTTATCTTTCCAAAAACAACTTAAAGGAACTTCCAGAAAATATGCCAAAAAGTTTGCAGGAACTGCGTGCACATGAAAATGATATTGTCAAATTAAAGAAATCTGCCTTCAGTGGACTGAATAATATGATTGTCATAGGTATGCACCACTACTTATAAATAAAAGTTTATGAGGAACTTATTAGTTGGTAAAATGGAAAATATTGTTGAAATTTGATGAAATTCAAGCTTCATTAGAGCTTCTTTACTGTATTGTTAAGGTAACTCTCCAAAGAGAATTAGGTAATCATGTCACAATGAATAGTTCAGTGTAAAAAAAAGAGAGAGAAACTTTTTTCTCCTATATAACACATGTGGTGAGGTCATTAAATTTATGGTTATTTACATCACATATTGAATTACATTACCAAGAGACATGTTGGATTGCATTGGGATATAAATGTGAAGACTAACTCACTAAACATTTTTAAAGGATGTTCATGTGGTACAACTTTTATCCAACCTCAATCTATCTTGAAAGAACCTTCTTTTTATCTAGTTTTTCTGTTTTTGAAGCAGTGTTTTTTCTTTCTTCTGAAACATTTATCATACAAACATCCCTTGATGAAGCAGAGTTCTCCTCAGCTTCCAGTGGTAACTTTGGCTGTTACAGGCATGCCCCCCCATTGCTGGATCCAGCTCTCATAGCCAGTTTGATTTGAGCTACAGGAAGTTGGCACCTTCTGCAGAGACATATTCTCACGTAATGCCTAACCAGCAGGTTGCAAATGGCCATTTAGGTGTTATGCAGGTTTTTTATATACACACATTTAGATCAAATTTTAAAAGTATTAAAATTGTTTTCAAATACATGGATTGTTGTGTTTTGAAAGAGCAATAGACCTATGTAGGAAAAAATCTTTTCTATACAAAAGATTGATCTAAACCAGGAATATGAGTTTGCTGAATATTGCCAGATTTATCCTAAATGTAAACATTACAGATTTTAAGATGTTTCTGCCAATTTTAATTTTTCCAGCCCTAGGATCCCAGTCCTAGCAAAAGCACTTGCCCACATTCACTCAACTTCTGTATGCCACATGTTAAGGAAAGCAATTTGTGACAGTTTTTCTGACAGGCAAATGATGGTTGGAAAAGAAATGAAGGTAGAGGAATCAACTATCACAGCCTTAAATTATCTGCCAATTGAAGAACCTGAGGAATACACATTAACACAACTGCAAGGAAATGATATTTTATTTTGCGAGTAACATTTGAATTTTACGGTGATAGATAAGAAAAAATTAAGAATGCAGAAAATAATATTTCCTTGTTTAATATCTTTGTTTATCACTTCCTATTATTACAAAGCTTGAAGTCTTTACAAATATTACAAGCTAACATGTTCAATTTAAAAAGTGAGGCAAATAAAAATGACAAAAATGGTTGATACAGCATTCATAAAATGAAGGCCTGGATGAAGAACTTCATTTAACAGAGGCCTAATGAGAAAACAATCGATGCCTTAGATATTTTCTGGGTAGAGGGAGCATTTGGAGTGACCACAAGGTGACAATTTGCAATCTTAGCAATCTACCGGGCTGGTAGCAAGAGGGACCATCTATCAGTTCTCTTGGTTTCAAATCACTTAGGGCCCTAAATATTAAAATCAGCAGCTTGATCTGGCTTGGTAGCTAACTGATAGATACTTCATTCATTAGACTGATAAAACTATTTCTCTTTTTAGGCTTGCCAGTAAGCATTCTATTTATTTTCAATTAATAACATTTCACTCATCTAAAAATCAGAGAATACTGGCATGTAAAACAATTTCCGATAGATGTCTGAATTCTATTGTCTTTTATTAATTTCCTTCAAAATCAAGACTAATTTTATAGAGATGCAACAATTACCCTAACTGCATTGGTTTTTCTCATATATATTTAGCAAAATCGACTAGAA
Organism: Pareas carinatus; assembly: GCA_032468095.1. Taxonomy (NCBI): domain Eukaryota; kingdom Metazoa; phylum Chordata; class Lepidosauria; order Squamata; family Pareidae; genus Pareas; species Pareas carinatus. The sequence continues at coordinate 71,090 of JANHFO010002259.1, read as the reverse complement.
GAGTTAAAATTAGTATATTTTATTTTATTTATTTATTTGTTTCATATTTCATATAATTTGGTGTTGGTGATTCTATAACCAGGATACTGTTTTGGTTCTTTTGCTAATGTATTTTAGAATTGGGCACCAATCCATTAAAAAGTTCAGGGGTTGAAAATGGAGCCTTTCAAGGGATGAAGAAGCTCTCCTACATCCGTATTTCAGACACAAATATAACTTCTATTCCTAAAGGTAAAGTCACTGTTTTTAGAGGTTATGCGGAACATCAGTTCTCAAGTACCCTGCCTGTCTATATTCTAATTTTTATTTTAAAATATATATTAAATAAATGATGTCTTAATATATGGGATACATCATGTGAGAAAATCTTGATGTTCTGAAATTAGAATAAAATGCATTTGAATCTTAGTAATATCTTAAATTGGTAATTGGATATTTTCTATTTTCAATTTAAGGGAAAGGTTTCCTTGCAAAACAATGGCTAGTAATATAAAGGACACATATAATCATCATTTTATTTTGCTAATGTTTTGAGTTTATTATCGTTATATAACTTTTTTCTGTCCTATCAAATGGTTGCCATTTACCACTGTGGCATCAGATAAAGGAATGCATGAATGCAAAGAATGCTTCCATGCCTGTTAAACAGAGTACCTCAGCTGACAGACTGAAATTCCATATGCAATAAGAATATAGCTTTTTGATAACTTCTCTTAATCTTTACAATATACGCATTTCCAGTCTATGTATTAGTTGTGAGTACATAACTTGCAGGTAAAATTCCAAATGGAGCAGAGGAAAAGAAAGTGACTAAATTTGTTTTTAAGTCTTTGTTTCAGAATCATTTATTAAATGGATTTGTTACTGTAAGAGTCAATTTATAGCCTGTCTTTCAGCTTGTTGGGAGAGGAATGATATTCCAGTTTCAGTCTCTCTACTTCAGCATTTCTTGCTAACATATTTCAAGACTCAGGACTGGATCTGTCTCAGTATACCATATCAGTATATTATATAATTCATATACACATTCAGATGTAAAAAATCAAGTTCCCTATTGTGACAGAGTTGCAACAATACAAATAATTATGAACTAGACAGAAGCAAAGTGCAGTTTCAAGCTTTATTAAAATATATTCTGAGCATACCTTCAGCACATGCATCTCACAGTCTTGTCCTTGTCCTATCTTATGTTAAGATAGCATGTATCCAGTTTTCAGTGTTTGTCAATATGATTTTTACCTCTGTAGCTCCATATGTTGATTCCTCACTTAGTATGTGTTGTAAGTTCTGATATAGCAAACTAATTAAGCCTTCTAGCAAATTAAACATTCTAAGATTGATGCAATACTTTCCAAAATTCACTCTTCAAACAGTAGAGAATATGGAAGAATCCTTTTATATCTTAACAGGAGTGTACATTAATTGCAGTAAAGACATGGTGATGAATCAACTCCAAATATCAATATTTCAGTTAACTAGTTTTTCATATTAGCTACTTTTTCTAATCTTGAACAGTTATCCTTCATTATTTTAATATCTTTATCAATGTAGGTTAAAATTCAATAACTGAATACTTTAAAAACTGATGTGAGTTAGAAAAGATTTAAGGGGTAAAATTTCAGATGATTAGAACAACTATATGCTTGAATATGTAAAAACAAAATGGCTGGGGACTTAAGAAATGCTATGAAAATATAAAGAAAATTGCCATCCAAAAGACAGTCAAAATATTATGTCTGTGCCTACTCTGCTGTTGTGCACAACTGAGGTTCTGAAGGAACCTGTTGTAAAGCATTAGTTTTTAAAAATATCTTCTCTTTGCTGGGGCCTTCATAAACCTTTAAACTCTATACAGGGCACCTGATTTCTGTGGAATTTCTCATACCAACTTGCAGCATAGTTAAAAAATGCATGCAATACAAATGGAATCACAACAAAGCAAGGTGTTAAATTATGTTTAATAAACATACAGAAACAAACTTTTACTTCAGCATAGTTGACACAATATTTTTCTCCTTATAGGCTTGGCCTCAGCTACAATCGCATTGCTAGTGTGGAAAATGGATCTTTAACCAATGTGCCACATTTGAGAGAACTTCATTTAGACAGCAATGAATTGGCCAAAGTACCTGCAGGACTAGGAGAACACAAATACATACAGGTAAAGTATATCCTAAGGAGAATAATTAGAAATATTGTTAAACTGACAGATAAAATAGCCTATATTGAAGAGGTACCAAGGCCCAAAAAAGACATGCGCAGAAAAATGCAGCAATTTGGCTTTGGAATGATAGCCTGAGTAATTGACATTTTAATAATATGATCATGCCTTTGTTGATGGAAACCAATGGTTTGAAGATGGTAAATACAAAAGAAAGCAAACCTAAAAGAAAGTCTGGATCTATGGTAAGTATCTAGATAAGAGTTTACACAGGAACTATAACCTCAGAGTTTATAATAAAATGCAATAATACTTACATATTGTATTTATAAAGATAATATAAAATATTAATTATCTGAATGCACAATATGATACTTAGCTCTTTGCAACCTTTCTGATGATCAATCTTTCCTAACTTGGTAACTTTTTTTGAATTTAATTATGCAGGGAAACTGTGGAGATTTTACATTGCTAGAGAGATAATTTTATAATATAACATAAGTTACATTTCTTTTTTGTTATTTTGTAACTGGAGGTGGTACAAAAATGCTTACGTATACCCATGAGAATTTGATAACTTTCATTATATTAAGTCATAATTAAATCATAACTTATATTAAATCATAATAGTTAAGGCAAATAGAATCATAAATTTGGTAGTGATTACTTCGACCATGAAGTCCAATCTGCAATAGAAGAAATAATTATTGCAACATTTAATGTTGATGATATTTTGCTTTATGTAATAAAATAATATTTAGCACAGTTACTTTAATCTTGTAGTGGTCAGAAGAATCATAAAAAACACAATAAGGTGAAAGAACACCTTTTTACTCTCAATATTAACAAATGAAGATTTTCAGATCCCTGCTATCTGCAGAAGGATATGAAATATCTGTGATTAGGATATGATAAGAACTCCTGCTTTAACATTTTGTAGTTGCTAAAATCTAGCATCAGAAACTTATGTACCTGAAATATTCAATTAGTCGGAAAACTGTGGAATGTAAGTTTTTTGAATGTACAAGTATGTGGAAGTGACAGAAGATAGTAAGATAAGGCACCAAAATTTATTTGTAATCCCATGAAGATAAATTGACTACATGTGTTTATGGATCCTTTGTTTGCAATGAGAATGAATGAAGTTGAAAAGTATTATGACTCAAACATTTAAATATTGCTATATATAAATTTTGCTGCTTTAAAGTTGACCACAACAAAACAGTTTGCTTCATTTCTATCTTTTTGATTTTCAGGTTGTCTACCTTCACAACAACAACATCGCTGCCGTTGGCCCTAACGATTTTTGTCCCCTTGGATACAATAGCAAAAAAGCTGCTTATTCAGGAGTAAGCCTGTTTAGTAACCCTGTGCAATTCTGGGAAATTCAGCCATCTGCTTTTCGATGCATCTATGAACGATCTGTAATACAACTTGGAAACTACAAATAAATGCACAAAAATGTTTCCACTTAAATACCTGTTGCTTTTTAAAATTGATGGCAACCATTAAAGCCAAATATTGGAGACTTAATTGCAGAGTGGAGATTATTATATTTGTAAAAAACCAATGAGATAATTTCCAGAGAAAAATAAGTGAATTTACTTTGTTTTTTAATCCATGAACAACACATGATATAGTTTATAGTATCTCTTCCTTAGGAGAGCACAACATATTTTTTTAATATTACACTGTGCATGAGATTTGGGGGTAAATATTGGTCAAGCATTTCATAATTAGCAATAGCATAAAGCACATTTTTACTCTGCAGCCACAAAATAGATTAATTGGAGGAAAAAGATATAAGGCATACTTTTTATTAAAGAAAATTAATCAACCAAATCTTAAGAAACTCCCATTTGTTTAAAATTTAAATCATAAGTGCAGGTATCAGATATTCAGATAAGCAATATAGAAATGTTGCTTTTGTTAATATTTTTGGTTAAAATGCTATTTTAATATATACCTATTTCCTTTTCTATGATTTTATGTTTAAAATTTCCCAGATAATTTATACACAATTAGGAAAATATTCTATAAGCTCAAAATATATTAATGACCCTGGCTTTTTCTAGAATATGTCAGCAATGTTTACTGACACTTTTATCTGTGTCCCCATGGAATGGAGATGGTGCTGCCTCAACAGCCTGTAAGGAAGGTCACCAGGATCTGTCATTATGTGATTGAGTTTACAATAAACGTTAGGTAATTTTTCCATTTAGCATCAGGGAAACGACTTGTGGCTATGTCCCCAAATTTCTATTTTGATCTCTAATTCTCCATTGTCATCCTTATCTTCTAGGTGACAAAATTAATGTTTTCAAGGTACAATTTATTTTTCCTTGTTCAGTCAATTACTGCTTCTGTTCATAATCTGATAAAAATATTAGAATAGAATTTCCATTAATTTGAAGTCTTTGAGAAATTGCAATGTGGATTGTGACCAGTCAGTCTGCAAGCATGTATAAATTACGCGGGATTGGCCTACTATATTAATAAATGGCTTTTAAATGCAACAGTGGACATTCATCCACTTTAACTAATTGGAATTTTAACACTGTTTTCAAATATTCAGATTACTAGCTCAGCAATACCTAGACTTACAAAAAAGAACAGGGGGTCATCAACAAATCAGAAGTAGAAGAACATTTTCTTTAAAATATTACTTTAAAATACATCTCAAAGCAAAGTTTATTTTTTACATTTCTATAACTAATTTTATGTAGTAGCAAGAATATCAAAAAATGGCTGTACATTTTTTGGGATTCTTGTCTCCAAATTTAACTGTATTTCTTTCAACATGACACATTATCGAAAAGTTTGGAACCTCTTAATTGTTCAAAATACAGTATTTTCAATGTATGTATGTTTTATATTAAACAGTACTGGCAAACTCCAAGATCCTGGTGTGTGTTATATAGGCTCTGCCATCTAAAGCAGCAGAAATGAATCTATTGCAAAGGCCATCATTTTCTAATCCTATTCAAAGCAGTGAGTCCAGTTATAACCTCAACCTCGTTTTTAATAAAATGAAATAGCTAAAGTTCAAATTTGGATTATCACATGCACTAAGGTATGAAAATATACAATATAATATACAATACTGTATATACAATATAAGAATATACAATATAAGAAACCCTCCCTTTTTATGACCCAGTAATCCCTTAATTTAGAGTAGAATTGTGACAACTGAATGGAGCTGAGCATTTAATCGCCGGATGCCTTTTCTGACACCACATGGAGTTTGCAGCAGAAATTTTTTTATTTTCATCCTAGGAGAGAAACATCGGCCACAATCTAGGATTGAACTCTCAATCTTCTGGGTCACCACTAGGTCAACACTCTGTTCACATAGTATATAAAATAAAGCTGTTCATAAATTAATAAAAATATTATTAAAAAACAAAGTTTAACGTTATGAGGGAAATATAAAAATAAACAGCACTTGTACAAAGTGTTAGATTATAATCTAACATTAATTATACAGAAAAAGCTCTTTATATGACTGAACTGAAGGGTATTAAAGTATAATGATTTCTCTGATGCAGCAAAAACAAGGGAAAATCTTAAAGTGCCCTGAAGATTTACTATGTGTCATGGATGTTCACTCTAGCTTTCTTCACCAAATGTATGAAGAATTATCTTTAAAAGAGTAGTATACATGCATTCGTTGTTATGAAAGGCAGATAGTAGAAAGAATGGATAAGGGGAAATGTAATGAAGGAATTATAGTTAAATACGATTTTTATGAATGCTGTTTCCAAGACAGCTTCTTGTACAATACAGATAATATAACAATAAATATACTTTGACTTTAACCAAATAACTATTGACAGTTCAATAGGTAAAGCCTTCCCTGTTCAGTTGTGTCTGACTCTAGGGCACGGTGCTCATCTCCATTTCTTGGCAGAGGGAGCCAGCTTTGTCCAAAGATATAATAATAATATTTAAATAATAATATTTTTAAAAAATCCATGCTATCAACAACAGGTGTTATTTCATTTAAGATATTTATTATAGTACCATAAAACTATATCCCATCACACTTCCCTCTACTATGTTGGAGTCCAGCTTTTATAATTTTGTCACCTGAATATTTATGTGAATTGAAAGGTAACAGATCTGATAGGATTTGGTTGGAGTAAGTTATTCTACACCACTTCAACTGCTGCTGCAGGCTGCCCCCCGTAGCTGTCAGTGTCCTTGTGCCTTCATGGCCATCGGTGCCCCTTATACCCTCTGCATCGCTGGTGGCACCCCCCGGCATCCCCCCACAGCCAGTCG
>JANHFO010002259.1:46896-62474 GCA_032468095.1 Pareas carinatus | reverse complement strand
TTTGTATCTTTAATAGTTTGGGAGATCTGGTGATGAATCAGTGAGTGGTATTTCGCATTTATATATATATAGATGAGAGCTATAGGTTTTGGGGGAGATGGGAGAAAAGCCGGACACTGTAAGTCTTTTCAGAATCTTTATTAAAATAGTAAAAAAGAGCAAAGAGGGCTCAGTAGGCTTCTCAGCTGACCCTTTCCGCAGGGGCCAATGACTCACCCCTGATAGCCAGAGATGGTGTCAACTGGCTATATCGAGGCACCGGAAGCCACAGCCACTCAGTCTTTGAGGGGTTGAGTCTGAGCCTGTTTCTCCCCATCCAGGCCCACATAGCTTCCAGACATTGGGACATTACTTTCACAGCATCGTTGGGGTGGCCTGGGATGGAGATGTACAGCTGCGTATCATCAGCGTACAGATGATACTTCACCCCAACGCCACGGATGATCTCACCCAGTGGCTTTACATAGATGTTGAACAGGAAGAGTGAGAGAACTGACCCTTGTGGCACCCCATATGACAGGTGCCTCGGGGTTGACCTCTGGCCTCCTGCCAACACCGTCTGTGACCGGTTGGAGAGGAAGGAGGAGAACCACTGCAGAACGATGCTTCCCACTCTCAACCCCTCCAACCAGTGCAGCAAGATACCATGGTCAATGGTATCGAAAGCCACTGAGAGGTCTAACAGGACCAGGATAGAGGAACATCCCCTATCCCGGGCCCTCCAAAGATCATCCACCAAAGCAGCCAATGCTGTTTCCATGCTATATCCAGATCTGAAGCCGGACTGGAGCGGGTCTAGATAGACACTTTCCTCCAGTTGCCGCGGGAACTGATAGGCCATCACACTCTTAACAACTTTTGCCAGAAAGGGAAGGTTGGAGACCGGACAATAATTCGTTAAAACAGCAGGGTCCAGGGAGGGCTTCTTGAGGAGCGGTCTCACCACCGCCTCTTTCAAGGTGGCAGGCATGAACCCTTCACTCAAAGAAGCCTCCACCACGCCCTGGAGCCAGACTCGTGTCCCCTCCCAGGAAGCCAGCACCAACCAGGAGGGACATGGGCCCAATAAGCATGTGGTGGCCTTCAGTTGCCTTAGCAACCTGTCCATGTCCTCAGGAGCCACAGGCTCAAACTCCCTCCAGACTCAAGACCTGCACTCCCCCCCCCCCAGATCATGCTAGTCAGAGCTCAAAACCCTCTGGATCTGATCGATTTTGTCATGCAGATATGAACCGAAATCCTCAGCACGACCCTCCAAGGGGTCCTCTCGCATTCCTACATGTAGGAGGAAGCGGGTCATCCTAAAAAAGGCGACTGGGCGGTTATCTGCTGATGCAATCATGGCGGTGAAGTAGCTACTCTTCGCCCCCCTGATGGCCCCCAGGTAAGTTCTAACATGTGACTTAGCAGGGTTGCTAAAATGTAGGGACAATGTCATGTTCTTCTTCAGATGGATGCAATAATGCACATTTTATGTTATGTGGGCAAGATTTTTTGTTGTACCAAGTGCTACTTGTTTATTTGTTTGCTTATTTGTCAAATGTAGATACCACCCATCTCAATCACAGAATTTGCAAAAAGAAGCTTGCATATTTTGATAGAGCATCTTTTATTTAGCAAACAGCAGTATATAGTTGATCCGCACTCACCTTTTTGGCCTTGAAGACATGACTGTGTCAACCATTCTGAGTTCCTATTGGAAGTGTGACACTTTGGTGGTCGTTAATGGAGTAGATGACACCCCATCTGCTTCCTCTGCACACTTTCCTCCCTTTGTTTCTATCCTCATTAATTTTATATTAATTGAATTTTAAATTTTATGACCTGTGATTCTTATTTACTGTTTTAATATTTTCTGGTGCATGTCTGTAAGCAATTAGATTTGCCTGTAGATGGTCAGCATACAAGTTTAATATATAGATGGTAGATAGACAGATGGCATACTCATTACAACAGGCATTCTTGGCAGTTGCTTAATGTATAAATCAAAGTATGGACATGGTGAAAGGACTAAGTGTAGCAACATAAGGATAGTGAAAGGTGTTGGTTCCTTTAATTTAAGTTTGTTAGGTTTCTTTTTTTACTTTTCTAGAAATTTTATGGAAGAATTTTTGTGGAAGAATTTTTGTGGAAGGCTTTTTGTGTATACGTACGGTGCAATATATTTACAATGTAAGGCAGATAGAGTACCCAGCTACTCCTTGTCAATATTGGCAAATCAAGGAAGGTCAGATCGGATTGGTACTCAGACATGAGACCTCCTGGATATCCCAGAGCTAGAGGCTAGACAGAAAAGACAAAAAAAACAGCCATTATTTCTTAATGACTGCCAGGAAAATGTATCAATAGAACCTTCAGGAGTTAAGATGGCCCGAGAGAAACTTTATTTTTTAAAATGCAGATGAAAATCTCTGAACTTTTACCAAGGATCCTGAATTCCAACTCAAAGGATCAAAGGATTTCAAATGATATTTGAAAAATATGATGAAAAGATGCTGGTCATGACAACACAAAGACACGATCATCAAGAAATACTCCAATGTTATTTTGGTATTTTAGCCATAAAGAAAACTAGTAGTTTTGACGCACAAATACATTTAAAATCAGGAGTGATGCACATGTAGAAACCCTCAGTTGAAAACCTTCAGCTGCCGTTTTACAACTTGTTTCTAATGTACTAGTAAAGCATTTCTGTATACATTTCTTGTTTAGAGAATCTCATATGCAATTTGTTAAACCATATTTTACTTCATTTTACTATGGGAAGCAGGTACTCAGTGACAAGTTGTGCAGGACTTTTGAATAGACAGAACTAAAGTTCTTTAGATCTTGCAGTGGCACGAATGTAGCACTGGCCAGTTACTCCTTAAAAACAGTTTTTCCTTTTCTCTCCTTTTAAATTAAAGGACAAAACGGGATACAGTTTTTTTATACAAATAAAGTATTGATTGAAATCTTGTAATATATTACCTTTGTATGAAACCAAAGTAAAGAATGGTGTAAGTTGTATACTAGAAATTGGCAGAGACAGAAAAAGACAAAATATTTTTAAATATTTATCGACTCCCAGTGTGTTTTTCATATGACTGGGCCATTCTGGTACCTGGTAGAAGCACAAATTCTTTGCTTTCTTTTAGTTATCTTTACTTATTAAAATAGGTATACTGCTTCTTTCTTTAAACCAACTCATTATGTAGCCATAATAAACCAATTATGAAAAATTTAAAAATTGACATTGCATAATATATAGCAACTAGGAGACATACAATTAAATCTGTGTACACTACTCTCAATGTTATGAAATAGATGCTTGAAGGTTTCTTATGAATATATTATCCTCATGCAAAGGATAGAATTTAGTACTGATATCAAGACGTATGATGCCAATATCTACAATGATCAATTGCATCATGATGCACATGTTGACAATAGATGTCTTACCAGAAGGCATTTCTGTAGGTTAGAACAGTTCCATAAAGCTCCATCACCAATGCTTTATGCTTCCACAGAGTAGATCTGATGGTTGCTTTGTTTCCTCTCTTCCACTTAATGATTAAGTGAGTCCAGTGCATCACATAGCTATTTAGATGAATAAATTGAAACTTGTCCATTTAAACCAGAACAAGAAGTTTCTTCATCCTATACTGATCTACCATCAGACCAATATTTATTGCTTTATAAATGGCAAGTCACATCACTGCAGTCATGTCACAGTACAACACAGTGCATTTTGGCATTCAGCCAGTGAAGCTAACCCCTGAAGATGGACAAACTTAGTTATCCATTATTAACTCTCCTACAAATATTATATACCATAGGTATACAGTTGATAACTTTTTTCTTTGATATTCTTTATAGGTTATTTTGAAAAGCTCATACTTCTTCCTGTCACTTATAGTTGGGCCCTTAAAGAAAACATCTATCCCAGACAAATAAGGCCTCTCGTGGGAGTTTCCTGGTGATATTAAACCCAGAAATAGTTTTGCCAATCGTTTTCTTTATTATTTTATTTCATTTTTGGCAATGTCTGTTTCAACAACATTTGCATCCAAGCTGTAGGATACATTCTTGAATAGCATCCATAAATAAGAAACAGTCAGCATTCAGTTGATTGGTTCCAGATCCTAATGGTCCTAAAAGTGACAAATGTTTGTGTACTTTTAGGAAGTTGCCAACTATTTATCTCTGTTACAGACAATCCATTTCTGTTATGTAAATATTTAGATGAATGCATATACCATTATTAAACATAAGCAACATATTGAATCTTATTCTGATTGTACTAGTGAACATTTTTGCTTGATATGACAAAGGGAAAGCATGCAGGGTTCCTTAATTATTTTGCACTACAAAGACTTTTAGTATGTAAGTTAGTTAGAGATTTATTCTGTCTATAACTTAGTAGGAAGAAAATAATGGAAAATTGAATCAGTCACTTGGTTGAAAAATTGTGGTTGAACTGACGCTTGAGGGTTACTTGTTAGATCTTGCTAAAGGTTATAAAGTGAGCTGGGGAAATGAAACGTCTGTTTGCAATCTGGACATTGTTTAGAATAATGCCTCCCTTTAGAAGTCTGTTGTTTGTGCTATGGCAGAGCTTGAACTTTTCTTAGGTTGCTTAAAGAGGTTATCTCTCATTCAGTGGGGAGAACAGATGGGTTGTCTTTTACCATTTTCAGCCTCCACCTGCATTTGATTAGAGACAGCAGCAGTTTTACATACCCCATGCCAGAATACCATGATGACATAGCAGCTTCAGACAACAGCGTGACTAGGATTTTCTTTCCCCTAAACCCTTGAATCGCAGAGGATCTGGCAGCCAGTTACCATCTGACACCGTTTATAGCATATATTGTTCGATCCACTCCCTTACTGAATCTGCTGTGGGAATTAAAGCAAGCAGCTTCAAGTTAGAAAGGTAAGTTCTCTTGCATGTTTTAACACTTAGAATCAAGCAACTGAACAAAGCAGCACTGAGAATGCAACTCACCTCTGGCAGTCTGCAGACTAGACACAATTGCTTTTGTGTATTTGTTTTCTGAGTTTATGGTAAAATGCTTTTCATGTTTTGTGGGTTCCTGTTGTATTTTTTTGCAGAATTTATTCACTTCCAGAAAAGCTATTCCATACAAATGGCAAGCAATAGGAAGGAACAAAGTATCTACCTAATAATATTTCTATTTATTAGCAAAAACTCTGATATTAAATAGGTGGATTACATTGGAAATTGAATTGATAAAACTATACAGTCCATGTTGCTGAAGAACACCAAGCTATTAAAGGTTATTTGTCTTGCAATGTACATGTTAATTAACATTTTATGGAATTGCAGTGATGGTTCTACTGTGAAACTTTGAAAAAAAAAGTGTACGTAATAAGATTCCCTCTTTGTAACTGCTAGTAAAAAGATTTTTCCATCCGAGAGAAGGTGCCAAATGACAACTGTAGTCCTTGTGTGCAAATGTTTAGCAGATGTTCACAGGAATATATTCAAATATTTGTACTAGAGTAATATACTCTAATAACATGTGGTTCCTGTTTATTTTATAAAAAATAATATACTATTATAAACATGTTTATGGAATATATACAGAACAAAGAATGGTATCACAAATTTCAATACTAGAATCTTGAATGGAAAAAAATATCCTTGATTTTTTAATATATTAATGGATTATTCACATGATTAACAAATGTAATACTAAACTACTTTTGAACAAATATTACTATATTAGCATCTTGAACCAAATATTTAAGTCTGAAAAATTATAAAACTATATATTTTAAAATATTGAACTAAATATTAATATACTTTATTAATATTTTCTAGAGTGACTTACTAGTCCATTTTCCTTCTGTAATGCTGTAAGTCAAAGGAATGCAAATAGATCAGAAATATCTAAAAAATATTTCCAAGGCCAAAGTGTGTAATTCTAAATGAGACCTTATTTTATTATATTTCTATTCTTTTCTTTTAAATATCGTAAAACAAGAAATGTTGCCACACTGTTAAAGGGAAGATTGTAAAGTATCTCTGATCAACCAGCATCAGTCTATTGTAGCTACAACATAAGGCTATTCATTTACAGCTAATACTAAGCTCTTATAGAAAGACATTTGCAATTGAAATTCGTACAATGAGACCTACACAGTAAAAAATAGGGATTTTTCCAGTTATTTTAGACAGCAATTCAGTTACATAAATAATATTAATTTCACACTATATATATTTGATTTATAAATTTGAAAGGTGCAGAATTGCCTGATGTGTACATTTATTAGACAAATTAACATATTCCATAAATATATCCCCAAATCCATAACAATTACTTAGTATCCACTGATCAGAACAAAATGTTCAGTTATATATTCAGCTATAATTTATCATGCAGCTTCAAATCCCCCCATTTTTTTTTTCAACTGATATTGTTGCCAGCTGTGATGTTTTGTAATTTAATGAAAAATAGTGTCTTAGACAAAATGGTATTTTCTTTTAATTTGTTAATTTTATGCTACCTTTCCACTCAAAAATAAAATTGGGGCAAAAAAATAATGTTGACACATTAATATAGGAACTTGTTTCTTATAGGTCCAAGGTGCTCTTTCATGAAGATATAATTAGCAAATAAATCAAGTGATACCAGATTATATTGTAGTATACCTATCCACTCAAATGAAGTGTGATAGTTTTACTTCAGAAATATAAATTTCATTATAACTGAACTGTCTATTTTTCTAATACTAAACCTCTTACCACAAACATCTTGAATGGAATAATTTAAAGGAGTTGGTGGTTCTTACAGACTCTGAAGCCAACACACGTTTTGGTATTTATAGAGTGATTAATTATGTTTAAGCTGAGGATGAAAGAACTGTATGGTTTTTATACTGGCAAATGAATAAGCTGCATCTACCCCTCCCACTGTACTCTCTCTATGTTGGCCAAACCTACTCCAAATTTTTTGAAGATGCTGGAGTAGAACTGGACTGAGTGCATTCAGAGGACCGAACAGAGAAATTGAGAGCAAGAGAATATCCATTTCATGAGAGGAAGTCTATTTGCATGCTCTTAAATATGGCCTTTGTCCTAATCTATATCAAACTTGTAGATAGCCAGTCATGTTTCATACAATTATCTACAGAAGTCTGTATTTTTGTTAAGGTATTAAAATATCTTACTCCATATGTAGTCTTCATTGATGTATATGTTTGCTCCTAATTTATCTTAATAAGCATTAAAAATTCCATAAGAACAATTAAGAAGTGCAAAATGTCTCATTTTACATGAAAATGTAGAATGGGAAAAACTTCCTTGTGATTATTTATTTATTTAGTTATTTACATTTGTTATAGCTATCCACCTCTAATAGACCCCCGAGTGGCATACAGAAATAAAAAAATCCATAGATCCCATAAAAGCTAATTCTGTGAATGTAATTGTTTTTTTAAAAAAGAAAAAAAATGTGGGTGTTTCCAAACCACCCAATATAAGAAAATTCAATATTTCTATATGATACTGATAATAGCTCAGTATACAGGTATATACCTTAGGAACTTCACTGTGAAACAAAGAAATATAACAAAGTAAATCATTATTAGACTTGTTTATACCAATAAGATTTTTTACTGATGCTGTTTGTCCCCTTATCTGTCCTTAGGTTTTGGCTCTTTCTACTTACCTGGTGTCTGTGGTCCATGATCTGCAGCACATTTTTGTATTTCCATCATGTTTTTGATTTCGAACAACTCTTCTGAAGCTAAGCTAATTAGCTTCAAATTCAGTATAGCTTCTGCGTAAATATTAAACATTTTGTAGCATTAAGAGTGAAGCTGAAGGACGCACAGTTTTCCACTTATAATAATTAATATACAATCCATCCTTCTTATCTCTTCCCTCACCCTTCCGTAGTTAAGATGCCACAGCATCTTGCCAATCGTTTTATATTTCTTAATTTTTAGGAAATTTAAATGCCTCTTTAAAAAAGAGGTATTCTTTTTCTCTCTGTCTTGAACTCTCTCCCTCCATCTCGTTCTCTCTCTCTCACTGCAAAAACTATTACTGAGAGAACCATATAAGATTGGGGATTAAAATGGTGGTTGGTTCCAATTCTAGAAATTAAATAAGTTAGATGATTGATGATAGATAGATAGATAGATAGATAGATAGATAGATAGATAGATAGATAGATAGAGACATTTATTTATTTATTTATTAGGTTTATATACTGCCCTTTTCCGTGCAACAGACTCATGGCGGTTTATAGCCGACAATAAAATACAAATATATATACAATTAAAATAACATTCTGATTATTCATATACATACAAATGATCATGATTATGTTTATATATTCAAACTGACTATGAATGTCTCTTGAATGTATTGTTGTTGTGTATGTATGTAGGTTTTGAGCATGATCACTGAAGACAAATTCCTTGTGTGTCCTGACACACATGGTGAAAATAAATTCTGATTCTGATTCAGTGTAATTTCATGAGCTCGCAGGGGTGGTTTGGTTGATTTTGCAGCAGGTGTTGGGTTAGTCTTCTTGGCTGGGCACCCACTCCTGCAATCCGCTGCCCTTCTTTCCACATGTGAAACAGGTGGTGGAACATAGTCGTTGGCCTGGCTGCTTCTTTGATTCTTGATTTCGGGTGGAGAATCTTTATAACTTCTCTCTCAGCGGTGTCTGTTCCTTGCTCAGTCAATCTCAACTTCCTCAGCTAGCAGGTACCACTTGTGCAGGGGGGGGGAATCAACTCTTGAGGTGCATGTGTCGTAGATGTCATTGTTCAGGTCATATTTATAGCAGCTGACTAGCACGGCTTGAGGCCAGTCAGTTAAACTCTTCAGTGTATTCAGCCACCACAAGGTGGCCCTTGTGGTTTTTTTGATACGATTTCCCACTTTTTAGTCAGCTAGGCGGTCTTCAAAACATCTATGGAACATGGTCATAAAACAGCATAATCACCGCAATTGTTAAGTTAGTCACATAGTTGTTAAGTGAATCTGGCTTTCTCATTGACTTCGCTTGTCAGAAGGTCGCAAAAGGTGACCACATGGCCCTGGGACACTGCAATCATCATACATATTAAATCAGTTGCCAAGCGTCCAAACTTTGATCATGTGACCATGGGGATATTGCAATGGTCATATGAAAACAGTGATAAGACACTTTTTTCAGTGTTGTTGTAACTTTAAATCATCACTAAATGAACTGTCGAGGACCACCTGTACTGGGCTCATTTTCTACTTTCTTCAGAGAAGGCTGAAATTGAAGGAACTTTAAGGGGGAGAGACCATGTTATATTGAAATTCAATATAATGCAGACAGAAGCAATAACAAAATCAAACTAGTGTCTTAGATTTTAACAAACTTGAAGCTTGGGAAGCATGGATGAAAATCTTAAAGGGGAAAATAAATCAAGAAGTTTGGTAAACTCTGAAATACGTTATTCTAAAACCACAATACCACTGAAAAAGAAAAATAAGAAATCCAAAAAGAAACCAGCATGGTTGCATAAAGAATTCTCTGATAAATTGAAAGACAAAAAGACAAAAATGGAAAATGGGACAGATAGCTAATGAAGAATACCGGCATGTAGTCTGCAAAGATGAAGTCAGGAAAGCTAAGACTCAGAATAAACTAAGATTTGCAACAAATGTCAAGACTAATAAAGGTTTTTTTCAACATGTTAACAAACATGAAAAAAGTCAAGGAAACAATCAGTCCATTAATGGGAGAAGGTGGGAAAGTGACAGGCTGCAAGGAGAAAACAAAGCTACTTAATTCATTCTTTGCACCTGTCTTCACACAAAGTGAAAAAATAGCCCAACCTACCAAAAACAGAACCGTAAAAATCAGACTAGGAACACACATTGAAATAAACAAGAAAATGGTAATAGAACACCATCCATACCAGGACCAGAGTTCACCAGGAGTTGGCAGGCGGGATCTTGGAATCATTGAATTGTATCTTTCAAAGGGGGGGGCACACCAGGGGGATCTGAGACAAAAGGGGACACTATGCCTCCTTAGCCCTGGCCTCCAAGACACAGCTGTATGGATGCAGGCATTCCTCCATGGCCTCTTAAGCACTGCAACCCTGTCCCAGGCCACCTGTCACTTTCCTTTGTCTATGGCTGGCCTTCTCCTCCTACTATACTACCGCTAATACATTCCTGCAGCTTTGTTAAGGCTGCTTACTCATGTGCAATAGGGTGCAGCACACACCTCCACTATTAATTCCCCCCATGGGACACTTAAGCATGTTTAGCAGCAGGCCAATAGCAGAAGGTGGGGCAGGCACTTACCTGTGGGATTGTAGCTCCATGAAGGCATGAGGGGGCGCTACAGGTGTAGCACCAGAGGTACAGCACTGACAGGATCTGAGGAGAAAGCATGGGGCAGATGCTCTCCACTGCAGGCACAGCACTGGGATCGTGCCCTCTAAGGAAGTGGGGGGCCACTTTCATTGCAGGCATAATGCTGGTAGGATCTTCCCCTCCGAAGATGTGGGGGGCGTGGGGGTTGGAAGAGCCTTGATTGAAGGGACAGCATTGGGATCGTGTCCTCTGAGGAGGCATTATTGGGGCACTCTGTTGCAGATGAGAGTGGACTGAGACAGTAGAAGCAGACTAGAACTCACAATCTTATAGTTTGCGGTCTGATTTTCTGTCCGAAGAGAGACTGGTTTGCTTGTACTGACCGCCCTCTGACTCAAGCTCTTGGGCTGCCTATTCCCTTTTTGCCATCTCTTCGGGGTGGCTTTGGACCCTTTCGGATCCTCAAACAAGAAAAAATATGGACGTTGAAGCCGGAGCTCGGCTTCTTCTGTCTGCCTCGTTGCGATGCAGACCGGAAATTGCTTTTCTAAGTACTACCCCAAATTGGCATGAATAACACTCAGTTGCTGGCTGGCAAGAAAGGAAATACTTTGTGCATACCTTGAGGGTCTCTAAAAATACCAGAAGAGAGAGGATTTTCTTCCTATAGAACTCATTATCTGTGCCTGTGAGGCAGTTACAGGCTGGCTCACCACTCCTAGACACCTTCCCCCCTTCCCCTTCTGTTCACACTGGGCCGCTTTCCTCTGATGAGGGCACAGGGCAAGTGGATACACATGTGCGCGCACACACACAGCTCTCTTCCGATCCTGTCTGTTGAGGGCGTGAGGCTGCAAGCAGACGCACACAGGCACATGCACGCATGCACACCCACAGCTCTCTTGCGTGGAGCTGCAAGTAGATGTGTGCACACACACATGAACACACTCACACAGCTCTTCCGGTTCTCTCTATTGAGGGCAAGCAGGCACACACACTTGCTCGCTCATTCACGCACGCATGCACACAGCTCTCTTCCAATCCTCTGTTGATGGTGCAAGTGGGTGTGAAGAGCCTGGATTGAAGGGACAGAAATGAGAGGATCTTCCACTCTGAGGAGGCATGGGAGGGGGGAATAACCTGGATTGAAAAGTCTCCTTTTTAGTGATCCTTGGGGCATGCACAAAACATTTCCTATCTTGCCAGCCAGTAACTGGCATGAGTATGCCAGTTTGGGGTAGTGCTTAGAGAATCAGACTACAAACTGGAAGATTGTGAGTTCTAGTCTGCTTCTACTGTTCCAGTCCACTAGCATCTACAGCAGAGTGCCCCATAATGCCTCCTTGAAGGAATCTCAGCACTGTCCCTTCAATCAAGGCTCTTCCCACCCTTCTCGCCTCCTCGGAGGGGAAGATCCTGCTGGTGTTGTGCTTGCAATGGAGAGGCCCCCCCATGCCTTCTTGGAGAGCACCATCCTGTCAGCACTGCACTTGTGGTGCTGTGCCTATAGCAGGGCCATTCCTCCATGGAGCCACAATCTTGCAGGCAAGTGCCTGCTTCAGCCCCACCTGTATGCTGCAACCTATCGTCCATGAGGAAGCAGCCTTGGCAATGCTGCTGCTGGGATGTATTGGTGGCGATATAGTAGCAGGAGAGGGCCAGCCATGGACAAAGGCCAGCAGTGGGTGGCTTGGGACATGGTTGCTATCCTTAAGAGGCCATTGAGGGGCAGCCATGGAGGAATGCCCACGTCTATACAGTTCTATCTGGGAGGCCAGGGCTAAGGAGGCATGGCGTTATGGCTATGCCCTTTTGTCCAATTTCTCCTCAGAGTTCCCTGAGTTACCAGAGGACTGAAAAAGAGCTGATTCCCATCTTCAAAAAAGGGGGGGGAATCAATCCAGGAAACTGACATCAGTCTGACATTAATACCTGGAGAATCTTGACAGATTTGAACGCTGTACCCTATCTAACAAAATGAAATTCAATGGTAAGAAAAGTTTGTTTTTACACTTAGGCAAGAAAAACAAAACATGCAAGTATAGAATATGTAAAACCTGGCTCAATATTAGTAAGTGTGAGAAGGAACTTGGAGTCCTAGTGGACAACCACTAAATATCAGCCAGCAGTACAAAGAAAAAGAAAAAAAGCCAATGCAATCCTAGGTTGTATTGATCACATGAAGTCTTAGTACTGCTTTATAATGCCTTGGTATTTATTATAAGACCACATTTGGAATACTGCATCCAGTTTCGATCACCACGATATAAAAAAGCTATTGAGACTCTGGAAAGAGTGCAGAGAAGAGCAACAAAGATGATTAGGAGCATGGAGGCTAAAACATGAAGAATGGTTGCAGAAATTAGGTATGTCTAGTCTAGTGAAAAGAAGGACCAGGGGTGACATGGTAGCAATGTTCCAATATTTGAGGGGCTGCCACAAGGGGGGGGGTCAACCTATTTACCAAAGCACCAGAAGGTAGGAGAAGAAGCAATGGATGGAAAATAATCAAGAAGAGAACTATGCTAAAACTAAGGAGAAATTTCCTGACAGAACAATTAATCAATGGAATGGTTTGCCTTCAAAAGTTATGGGTGCTCCATCACTGGAAGTTTTTAAGAAGAGATAGGACAGCTATCTGGAATAGTATAGCATCTCCTACTTGAGCAGGGGGTTGAACTAGAAAATCTCCAAGGTCCATTCCAATTCTGTTATTCTATGACTTCTATGTTCTAAATCTAATGGTTGTTCCTCGGTTCTTTGATAGACAAGGTTTGTAACTCTAGGAATCCAAGCAAGCGTCACAAGTTGAACCACAGAGTCTCATCTGCCAAAGGGAGGCTGCTGAGCTCCTTAGGAAGGAAGCAGCAATAATCTTTTCACTATAATACATCAAAGTGATTTTGTGTTTATTTATATTCTGCCTATATTATTTTTACAAATAATTTAAGGCAGTGAACATATCCAACACACCTTCTTCCTATTTTCCTCACAACAGCCACCCTGTGAGTTGTGTTGAGCTGAGTGTGAGGGTCTAGCCTAAGTTCAGCCTACTGGCTTTCATGGTCAAGGCAGGTCTTGAACTCACAGTCTTTTGATTTCTAGCCCGATGCCTTAACTATTTAACCACAAATTTAAAAATAAACAAAGAACAGCTATTGGAGCAGGAATGGAGATAGGCCTCGCTTAACTGATTAGAGAGGAAAGCTAATCAGTGCAAAATGAAAAACAACAGTAGGAACTGACAGCTGCAGAAGTTCTCCACAACTATACTTTCATCTCATCCCTAACCTGCAGCTGAAACAGGTTAAAGCTATCTTTAGTAGTTGCAGTGTATTTCTTCTTCTCCCCACACATATTTTGTCCTGAACATACTCCACCTTGGTTAACTGACCTTGGAACTTGTGACACAGAACTGAGAAGCCCCTGGATCCTATTCCCACTTTGGGATACTGTAGGGATGCTCCCTTTCTTTTGTGTGTTGTTCAACATTACCCTCTGGGGCTGTTCTGCCTCTCAGATTGTTTATAGGATCCTTTTTGACAGACACTAGGCCTATTTTTTTTAAAGATCCTAGAGAAAAATTACATTTTCTGACTGGCCGATTATTCCATGGAGATTAATATTTCATTAAAACTTTCCATAATGCCACATTAAAATGATATGATTACCTCAGAGTCAACAGTACGCATCATCTCTGACCTTCGGGCCTTCCGTCGTGCCCTGAAGACCCATCTGTTTCAGCAAGCGGGCATTGAATAGCTGCACCCTGTCCTCCTGTGTTTAGTTTTAATTCGATTGGGATATCGTTTTTTCGCTTCCCCCTTTTAATTTAATCAGGCTTATTTAATTGTTTTAATAGGTCTTTGTATTTATTTGCTTTTAAATTGCCTGTAAGCTGCCCTGAGTCCTTCGGGAGAAGGGCGGGATATAAATAAAATTTATTATTATTGTTATTATTATTATTATAGCTGCACAATGCTCGAAGCTAAGTCCACACTTGACCCCAGGTCCAGCCTAGCTGGCAGTTTTCCAACAAAAACATGGCATTATTCAGATAGTTCTAGAACTCATAGCACTACAAGAGTTAGTTTTTCATCTTTGAAGTTTCAGGGAGCATTATCTAAATACCCTGAGATATCATACAGGCTATAATTGAAAAATTGTAATTACCATTATAAAGCTATAATTGACAAACAATGATTACAGTCATAAATACATTCATAATCATAAAGTACATTATGTTGTGTACGTGCATTCATCCTATCACAAAAATTCTTGTCACATTCACACCAACCGAAGAGCATAGTAAGTGCATTCATAATATCTGAGTATTATTACTTTTTAAAAAATATTTATTTTATTTGTAACCCTATGAGCTTTTTATGGAGTTTCAAAAATCAGATTAATTTATATAATGTTCATGAGATTACTCCCAATACTGAAATACAAAATTAGAATCATATTTGTATAGTCCTCTGGTGCAGACTAAAATTATTTTGATTGATGCCTTCTATGTGCCTAATTTATTATTGTAATTACAATAATTTAGGAAAGAAAAATAAATGGAGCTACATACGAATGTAATAAAGAAAACTGAAATTAATATTCAGCTGGGAGGCTGTTTGGGAATATACATGCAAATATTATAACTTTTATACAACAGTTTGTAGAAAACAAACCACCTTTTCAATATGTGCAAACTATAAGCCAAAGAAATATGTTTGCCCACTTTTGCTATTATTTGTATAAATAAATAAAGGCTTAAATCTCGATAGTTCCTTAACTATTTTGAAGATATGGAGTACTGAGAATGGTTGAGAGGTGATCTACTGTAGTGATAAGTGAATAAAATATTTGCTTTAATATAGTTATCATATACCAGTATGCATTCATCACATAAAAAAATAAGATACAAAGAGCAAAAGAAATTGAAACAGGAGATAAAAAGAAGCTCAAAAGAAATTTACCCCAGTGCCATTTGGTATACTTCTTGATACATTATGTTCTTGTAAATCTTTTTTGGTTCTTCCCAGAGGCATTCACAGTATCTGAACTTTTGTCAAAAGAATGAAAGCAGCACAATCCTGCCACAATGTAAATTGCATCCCCTTTGTGTGTGTGTGTATGTGTGTATGTGTGTGTGTGTGTGTGTGTGTGTGTATATATATATGTATATATATATATGTTAAATTATGTTGCAATCCCTAGTACAGCCCCTTTAATGGGAGGAGGCAATGTCTCCTATTCT
>JANHFO010002259.1:33879-46796 GCA_032468095.1 Pareas carinatus | reverse complement strand
TTGTGTTTTTTAAAAAAAGAAAGGGAGGGAGGGGGGGCTAGGAGAAGCTGCCCAATCAGCAAAATGAGAATTTCCTGACGGGGTTTCGTGGAATGGAAAGAAACCCTGCAAAATGGTGGCACGGGTGATATAAAAGGAGTCCTCGCTTAACGGCTGGAATTGGGACGCAAATCTCCCCATCGCTAAGCAAGGCAACGGCTAACTGAATCTTGTCCGATTTGGCAAGCTTTTTTATTCAACCAATCCCGGCGGTGGTTAAGCGAACAGTGCGGTCATTAAGTGAATCAGGTTTTTCCCAACCCCCTTGGTGCTGATAGTCGGGAAGGACGCAAAACAGGGAGCGTGTAACCCCAGGAAGCGGCAATTGTTGCCAACACAGGGTTGTTGTTGTGAGGAAGGAAAGGACGTTGCTGGAAAACAGATCAAGGCATAAGTAGATAAATTGATTTAAAAAACAACCTTGCCAATTGTCAGCGTTTTACATTTTGTGCCTGATTGTCGGTCTGGTGTTAACCTGGTTTGGCGTCAAAGCCTGTTTATCTGGGTGTCTGATTGCTGGCAAAGAGGCATGATGCTCTCCTTGTTTCCTTTTCAGCTTTTCGATTGTCTCTTTGGAATGGTGTGTACAAAGGGTGTGTCTCTACGTGCCTGTGGATGGCTGATCAATCTGAACAACCGAACAGCAATATATATATATATATATACTCGAATCGAGGAAGTGCAGACTCAGAGAAACAAACCAGGAAACAAACGGCTAAGCAAGGAAACATAGGAAACATCCCAGCAGCACTGACAGCGGTGAGGGTCTTGAATATAAAATGAGAGCAAACATCCTTCAAGCACGGATGGTGTTAGCTAGTTGGGTCATGAAATGTCTCCAAGAAAACAGCTAAGCTAAGCCAAAGACCCCACAGGCCTGGAATACCTTTCTTTCTCTCCTCTATATTCTATTCTATTCTATTCTGTTCTTCTCTATTTTCTATTCTATTCTATTCTATTCTTTCTCTCCTCTATATATTCTATTCTATTCTGTTCTTCTCTATTTTCTGTTATATTCTCTATTGTATTCTCTGTTCTATTTTATTCTCTATTCTATTCCATTCTAGTCTTCTGTATTTTCTATTTTATTCTGTTCTTCTCTATTTTCTATTCTATTCTATTCTATTCTATTCTATTCTAATCTCTTCTCTTGTCTTCTGTTTTCTATTCTAATCTATTCTATTCTCTATTCTCTATTTTCTTTTCTTTTCTTTTCCTTTCCTTTCCTTTTCTAGTCTATTCTATATTCTCTTCTCTTCTGCTTGTAAGCAAACCTTTCCGAGCATTTGGGTCAGTGCTCATGACTCAGAGGCTGCGTTCCGACAACCCACGTCATCTGCGCACGGATTTAACCCATTTTCTGGGTTCACAGGATTTATACATGGCCCCATCAGCTGACTCAGGAAGCCGAGGTAGCACAAGATGCTAAATCATGCACACGCACCTTCCCTACACAACACACACACGCGGGCATTAACGCCTCCAGCCTGGGAGATAATAAGCCCCAAATGCAGCACGCTGTGGATTGCGTTCCTAAGGACAGTAAAGCAGCAGAACACACCGGCGCAGCCACCCATGTGCTCTGCAACCCCTGCGTTTCCCCCGAGTCTGGCTAACACGCTTTATATATATACTTAACCCCTTCAATTTTTTTCCCAACAGTATTTTTAATGTTCATGTTGTTTGTGTTTTTATGTGCCTGTAAGCCGCCCTGAGTCCTTCGGGAGAAGGGCGGGGTACAAATAGAATTATTATTATTATTATTATTATTGTTATTATTATTATTATGGTGCAAAAAATACGGTAGTTGCTTCTGTCAGTTTAACCATAGATTGATTTTGGTTATGAGTCTGAGCTATTGGTAGCTTAGACTTGTTGAAGACAGCATAAAATGTTTCATGTAAACTGAACAGAATACTGTTCTGCCAAATACTGAAACAAAAACCTTTATCAAAAATTAACAAATCAGCTCTAAAGCCATCTTAGATCTCAGCCAGCATCTTATCTAGAATAACATGAATGGAATCAGAGTAAGATCTTGAAGTAAATATCAACATTCAAAGAAAGTGTCAACACAGTGTTCATTCACTATAAAAAAGGGCAATAGCATAATAGGAATAAGAAAAAGTATTGCATTTAAGGAGGCAATTATTTTAATGTCCTTGTAATAAATGGTGTAATTACATCTGGAATATTGTGTGCAGGTTTGCTAGTCATACCTCAAAAAGGAGATAGTGGAACTATAGAAGGTTCAGAAAAGGGCAACTAAGATCAAGGAATGGAGTAGTTTCACTATGAAGAAAGGTTGCAACACTTCTAATCTGGAAAGGAGACCAACAAGATGAGATATGATTGAGGTATACAAAATTATGCATGCCATGAATAAAATAGATAAGAAGCAACTATTTTCTCTTTCCCAAAATACTCAAAGCAGAGCTTATTCAACTAAAGTAAATACTGCAAGAATCAAGAAACATATTTTTTCACAATCATAATTCAATTTTGGAATTCACTATTAAAAGATGTGGTATAAGTACCATATTGTCTGGCTTAATAATAGGGTGACTGTCTCTGAAGGCTATCTGCTGGGAAAGAAATCTGCCTCTCTTGTACAGATGGTTAGCTACTTTGAGAATTAGTCTATGCTTGACTAGACGGGTCAGGGATATGATCCATTGTGGCACTGATTATGGTGTTATATTCATAGTCATTCAATGCATTTCACATGTAGATGCCCAGTCCAGTTTCCTTCCTTTGGCATCTGAGTCTTACTCAGCCTGATGAACAAGAGAAGCAAATACTGGGATCTACCAATCAGAATTTATAAAACCACTGACTGTGGTTTTTTCTTTCTTAAAATAGGGCCTTTTTATAACATCAAATTATGGGTTCATTCAAAGAGTAGCATAAGAATGCATTCCAGTGACATGGGATATGAATCTAGTGAATCTGATCCTGGATGGATTTATTTAGGAATTAATTTATTCAGTTAATTACATATTCAAAAAATGGAAGAATATAAGAATAAATTTATTGGATCAAGTTCAGCATTGTGTTTCTTATGGGCCAATGGTGGAGACAAATCCCTCTCCCACCAACTCATATCTAGGAAGTCTCCAACTCAGAGACAATATAAAGTTTCAAGAATATTATCCTTCAAAGACTTGATCATAAATGTATTCAATCTTGTTTCTTTATTTAATTTAAATGCCACCCAAATTGTATGATTATTGGTAGTTTCCAATTGAAAAGTATAGCTATCCAGGTCAGATGTCCATCACTACATCTCATGATAAAATACCCAAAGAATTCACTGGATGATGTCTTGTTATAGCATTTTAAGAAGCAGAGAAGTAGACTTCTGTTCTTCTATTTTTTCCTAATATACATGATTTCATTCAACAAAACCATGTTCCCTTTAGAAGTGCTTTTTTGAAACTAAAGAATCCCAAGCATCCCTGCCTTTTCTTGTAAAGCAGCTGTTGGAACCTCTCATAATCTTGTCTCCACTATTATATCCTTTTCAGATATGATGAGCAGACCTATAGACAGTTTTACAGATGCAAACATACAGTGCTCAGCATAAATGAGTATACCCCAACAGATTTGTCAGATAACCTTTCCTTTCTTTTCCAAATCAACATTTTCTTTGGGACACTGTACTACAAAATACTTCCACAAGTGCGGGCCAGTGGTTGCAAACAAGATTTGGCAATTTGTACACACAAAAAAAGAATTTTTCATAACAAATTCATTCAGAACATGTTGGAAAAATGAATACACCCCAATGAAAGTCTTAGGAGCAAAGCTACATTTTAGACAGCAAAATCCTAATTAACAAGAATACAACTATAGGTGAGTATAATGATTTATTAAACAGTTGTCCAACAGACAGTTGAATGTAAAATGGCGTTACTGAACAAAGAAAACCCCTTCCCATTTCATGCTATCAGAAACAGCACCATATGGAAGAGAAATGTCACAACATCTGATAAAGAAAATAATTTCTCTACACAAGAAAGATGAAGGCTACAAGAAGATCAGCAAAGTTTTATGTATCAATCAGAATCTGTAGCAAAAGTGATACAAAAATTTAAGAAAGATGGAATTGCAACCATCTCACAGGAGTGTCTTCTCATAAGAAGGGTTGAAGAAAAGAAAATCGCCATGCAAGTTCACTGCAGTTAGCTAAAGAAGTAGAAAACCAAAGTGAGGCAACTGTTTCCCCTGACACAATACAACATATACTGCAGAGGAATAGCATTCATGGGTGTCATTCTTGAAGAAAGTCTCTCCTAAAACTCATGCACAAAAAAGTCCATCTAGAATTTCCCAGGGCCCATGCTGAAAAAGAAGAAGACTACTGGGACACTGGAGTGATGACATCAAGATAAATGTTTTTTGGAACATTCAAAACTGTATGATGTCACAAAGTTGATGTGTCCAAAGAAAATGTATGGTGTCTACAGTAAAACATGGTGGTAACAGTGTCCTTTTGTGGGGCTGCATGATTGCTGCTGGTGTCGGGGAGCTGCATTTCATTGATGGTATCATGAATTCACAGGTGTACTGCTCTATATTGAAAGAGAAGATGCTACCATCATTCTGTTCCCTTGGTCGTCTTGTACTTTTTCAACATGACAATGATCCAAAACACACATCTAAGGCCACTGTTGCATTTCTGAAGAAGAACAGAGTGAAAGGGATTCAATGGCCAAGTATGTCTCCTGATCTGAACCCAATCGAATACCTATGAGAATTCTGAAGAGACAAGTTGAGCATCTCTCTTCATCCAGCATCCAGGTTCTAAAAGAGGTGATTCCTGAAGAATGGAAAAAGATAGATGTTGCAATATGTCATCAACTTGTTAATTCCATGCCAAGAAGACTTGGTGTTGCCTTTACAAATCATGGTAGATGTAGTAGTTTTTGTTGTGGAATGAATTCATTTTTGCTTCAACTAATTTGAGTAAAACTGAAGATTTTGTAATCTAAGCTTACTTTCATGTAATGAGCTAAACAAATGTTCTATACAACTCACTTTTGTGAACATTTTGGAAAAACGTTCTTGTGTTCATTGGGTAATTGATTGAAATCTTACTTTTCAAAGGGAATGTACTCATTTATGCTGAGCACTTTACATCATATTCATATAAAGGCATTAAAACATGTCATTGATAAGTAATTTCTCCCATAACAAAAGCATTTAACACTATTCAAAGTTTCTCTTTTTGCCAGTTTTGTATTACCCTAGCTCAAGTGGTTGCATACATTGGAGTAATGTGTGTGTGTGTGTGCACATACATACACACACACGCACACACTGTTTATGACTATATTTTTCTCTCTGTGTATGTATACATTTGTTTCTGGATTTTCTCTGTTTCTCAACTGAAATTTGTCATTATGCTGGTTTATTGAACATACTCACCATAAAATAAATGATGAATCAGCATTTTGCAGCCATTATGTTTGGATGGCTGAGCCACTAGGTAGACTGCCAAATAAATTACTTAGCAACATGTGTACACTTCCCATTTTCCTCTTTCCATGAATAAAGCTAATTTTACCCATATAGATATTTACCCACATAGAATGGTTGGCCCAAGTGATCCATTTCCTTAATCTCTGGGAGGTTTCAGTCAACATTTTAGCAATTAGAATTGTTAATAATATATTACATTTCTTTGTACTTTCATATAAAATTCGTATCGTCCATATGTAATAGCATAATATTATAGAAAGTTTATTTTTCATATAAATATTTAATAACCATTGTCATGTCACATCAGAAGTTTGCACTTATTGCTTCTTGTATTATTTAGTCATTGATCAAAGCTATAAATACTTAATATAATGTTAGAATAATAACCTATACATCTAAGCATAATAAATACTGCAGGTTTTTTTAAACAATTATATATACAGAAGTTATATGCTTTTGGTTTGCTCTTCCAATATGCTTTCTTATAATGTTGAGGTAACTATGTTTTTTATTTCCTTTAACAGAAACAATTCTGACTGCAAAGATGTACCTGACTTCTCTTCCTTTCTTCCTTTTCTTGATCAGTGGCATCTTCTGTCAATATGATTATGACGCTGAACCAGATTTTAACTATCATTTGATGTTTGAGTTATCATCTGCAGTCTGTGCACCAGAATGTAATTGCCCTATAACCTACCCATCAGCCATGTATTGTGATGATCTTAAATTGAAGAGTTTCCCCATTATTCCTAAAGGGATTAAATACCTGTATCTCCGCAATAATCTGCTTGAAGGCATAGAAGATAATGCTTTTGAGAATGTGACAGATCTGGAGTGGCTAATCTTAGACAATAACCAATTGAAAAATTCCAATATCAAAGGCAGAGTGTTTGCCAAATTAAAGAATTTAAAAAAGCTGCACATTAATCACAACAACTTAACTGAAGTTGTTGGGCCTCTTCCCAATACTCTGGATGACCTGCAACTCACTTATAATAAGATTTCAAAAATCACCTCCAATACACTCGAAGGACTAGTGAATCTGACTGTCATTCATCTGCAGCACAATGAACTGACTGAAGGTACACTCTCTGGAGTTTTTAAAGGCTTAAAATCACTCTTGTATCTGGACTTGAGCAATAATAAACTGAGTAAACTGCCTACAGGATTGCCTAATAATTTATTGATGCTGTATTTTGATAATAATCAGATTACCAGCGTTCCTAATGAGTATTTCCAGGGTTTAAAAGCACTGCAGTACTTACGACTTTCTCATAATAAGCTGACAGATTCTGGAATACCAGGCAATGTTTTCAATATCTCTTCACTTGTGGAGCTGGATCTCTCCTATAATCAGCTAAAGAGCATTCCGACAGTCAATGAGCACCTTGAAAACTACTACCTCCAAGTCAACAAAATTAACAGTGAGTAACATTTCCATTAAAAAAAGAAAAAGAAAGGTGTTGGTACTGAGGTGGAACCCATTGATCTACTCGCAATATTGCATGTTTTTGGTCTGCCGGTGGGTTAGTGCTAATAATTAAGCTATGGGTTAAGGAGTCAGGCTCAAACTACCAGAATGAAGACCATTTCTGGCCAGCAGTTCCAGTGACATTAAGCCTCTATGCCGCTATGTCCCCTATAACAGGAGTACCCAACCCCCGGTCTGTAGACCAGCACTAGTCTGTGGCATGCCAGCAACTAGGCCCATTCACAGGATACAGGCAGCATGTGAAACCATGCCCCCTTCTTTCTCCATGGAACCGGTCCCTGGTATCCAAAATGTTGAGGGCCACTGCCCTATAAGGGTGTGAAATTCACCTGACATACAGACCAATGATAGAGTAAATGTATCCTAGCTACAATATGCCACATTCCAACTTATTATAGTACAGTAAAAACAAATAAAGCTTGCAACTAATCTCAACATGCTGTATCGGTGCTGTAGCATCTGTTCGTCTCATGGCTTAAAACTAAAAGCTCTTTAATGTATTTTTCTATTTTAATTTTTCATATCAAGACTTTAATCATAATGACATATGGGTATATTATAATATATAATTATATAATATGTGTATAACTAATAGGAAATAGAATTCAACTAGCTGTAGTACTTAAAATTTGCTACAACTCCTGACATTAGTGAAATTTGGAAATATCCTAAGCTGATTATGAGAGTTATATTCTAATATTATGTTATTTACATTACAGAATTTTCAATGAACAGCTTTTGTAAGGTTGTCGGGATACTAGCCTATTCCAGGGTATCACATCTGCGTCTGGATGGAAATAATATCACAAGAGCTGATCTTCCACAGGAAATGTACAACTGTCTCCGAATGGCTACTGAAATTTCTTTTAAATGAGTTGTACACTTTCTCTCGTGATGCTTTACACAATAGTAATACCTGGTATATAGTAATACCTGGTATAAGATCTTTTGTTATGTTAATAAACAGCATTATTGTGTGGCTGGTTTTTTTAAATGTGTATATTCCAGAATGCCTGTGGTGCAGATTTTTTTTTTGTAAAGCTAGGAAGTCCCATAGATTGTGGACAAAAAATGTTCATATGTTTATTTCTTAGACTGTTTTGTTAACACAGCTACATACAGCCTGAGTTTGAAAAAGGTTTTTTAAAAGCACTGGTGTATACTCACAATAAACACATGCCACTTTCCTTGTGGGTGTAAAGTTCTACTCAGGTTTGCAGGAGTCAAGCATATTTTCATCAAGATAGTGTATTTAGTACTTAGGGCTGGACCAGATATGTACAGTAGTTCACACTTTGAAATAAAATCTCTCCTGTTTTATACTTTTGATTACATTACATAATCAATACATATTGTTTTATTACATAAAACAATAATTCAATATAGTTATACACAGTCTTTATATATAAAGGAAAATAAAATTAAATATTACAATCAGCATGATTCATGTGAAGAACTGAGAAAATAGCAACATTTTAAGGTTTTCTATTTTATTAATGCATTTTATTTTGTTCAGTATCAATGTTCTATTGAGCTTAGTTTAAAACTTTAAAGGAATTGTTATTTTACAGTACAAATACTATTATTATTATTATTACACTCTTATTTCTGCATGCTATATTAAATGACTAGAAAATAAAAAAGCAAATGAAAAATATTGAGTGCATATTATTGTGAAAAGAGATTTACTTTTTTTTAAAAAAATTATGAATTGAAGCACACTAACGTTTTTTTTAAAAAAATACCTAGGTGAATGTAATGCTACATTCCCACTAAATAAATTGTTTTATGCATTCTAGTTTTTAAAGATTCTTCAAACAAAGCATTGTAATGATTTTTATAGCAGGCTTTAAATTCTGATATGTACTGGAGAGTAGTTATGGGTTAAAGAATGTAATTCACAAATTACTATCATAAAAGTGACTAAAATCAATAAGAGGCAGATTACAGACAACAGGGAGAGCATAATTTCTATTGTTGATTTGTAGCACTTAACTTATTTTACTGCAGCACAAATTTAGCTACAATCAAAGTTGCACCAAAAAGAGGGACTGTATGAATTATGATAATTGTTCACACTAACTAATGATCATGTGATCCAAATTTAGATGCTTGGCATCTGACTCATATCTATGAGAGTTGCAGTGTCCCGAGGTCATGTGACCCCCTTTTGCAACCTTCTGACAAGCAAAATCAACAGAGAAGTCAGATTCACTTAACAAACAATTCACTTACTAACTTAACAATGGCAGTGATTCATTTAACCACTGTCACAGGAAAGATCACAAAAATGGGACAAGACGCACTTAATAACTGTCTCGCTTAGCAACAGAAATGCTTGTCTCAATGGTAGTCATAAGTCAAGGACTATCTGTAGTGGATATGGTCTATATCAGAGTTCTCCAACCTTGGTCCTTTTAAGGCTTGTGAACTTTAACTCTCAGAATTCCTCAGCCAACATAGCTGGCTGAGGAATTCTGGGAATTGAAGTCCACAAGCCTTAAAGGGACCAAGGTTAGAGACCTCTGGTCTATATTTTGAAAATAGTAATAAAACAGTAATTGAAAATGTTGACTGGAGTCAACATCTCCTGTTAAGCTTGAAAAATATTCATAAAAAGTAACAACTAGATGGATACGTGATATAGGCAATCTTTTATGAAAACTTTAAATCTCAGCCTTGCCATGGGGTTTGTCAAATATGTCATGCAATTCTGAAAAGCCTTTTTCCCTAAGGTTTGCATGCGCGCATGCACACACACGCATAAATATACGATTTGGAAACATGGAAAATCTAACCTGTAGCAAGCAATGCATCTGTTTTCATCTGTGCCATTTCTGAAATTAAGCGTTCAAGTTGAAAGAAACAACTGAAGTTCTTATGCCAAGTTCTTAAGCTGAACTTGACAACTTCAAGATGTGTGGATTTCATCTTCCAGAATTCCCCAGCCAGCACACTGAAGTCTACACAACTTAAAGTTGCTAAAGTTGAAAACCACTGATACACTATGTTGCACTCTGACTTTACATTTGTATCTAAGTGTATGAATGTGTCCCATTAGTTTGCTATTAACTCTCAAATTCCATTTTAGTGTAATTTTGGAGGGGTTATGTTTTAAAGACAGAATCTTCATCTAAACGCTCTTCATATAAGCTCACATGTTAATAGCCAATAAACAAACTGAAATCATTCCAAAAGAATCAGAGGACAGAGGAGAGAAATATATATGCACAGAGTACTTTTGGAAGAAACTAAATTTATCTGGATCTTGTTATAATTTCATTTGACTTCAACAGGAGCCAAGCCACATCATCGCAAAATGTTGCCTTTTGACTTTTAAACTTCTAAGAAAGTTGGTAATAAATATGCTCCCCAAAATATCAGACAGCCAAGATAATTGTTTTTTCTTCTAAAGGTGATTTTATTTATAATTTATTTTTTAAAACAAAGGTAACCTATCCCTTTTCCACATACTTACTCATCAACAGAAGAAAGGATATAGAAAATAAAAAATTCTGGTAAACTAGATTTCCAGGGGTTCTTCTCAAACTTTCTAATCTCTTGAATTGATTATCTTTTCTGGTACTGTTTAAAACATATCTTACTCAATGTTTACTCTTCCTCTGTGGTGTCTCAAATGTATGTATTAATTTGCACACAATTTTGCATTCATATTAAAGTATCAGTCAAAATGGTGTTCCTTCAAAATCATTGTTATACTGAAGTGAATTACCGTATATGGATTCTTAGCAATCAGTCTTCAAGACTGGGTATAGCAAGGAAGTTTGACAATCAAAACTTCAGTGGCTCTACTTCATTTGCCTGCTACTACTGAATGCCAGGTTAGTCTATAATACTCTCAATTATGATTTAATTCTGAATTGTGAGGTACCATACGGTTGAAATACCTTCCTACCCCTATTTAATATCTACTTGAAACCACTTGGTGAGGTTATCTGTCACCATGGAGGTAAGTATTATCAGTATGGTGATTTTATTCTGATTGTATTTCTATCCTATTGACCTAAATTGACTGATGGTGGGATTTAGAGCTAGTGATTTTCTATTGGTGCATAATCTCAGGCTTCTTCTGAAGTCTTTTCTTTCTGCTCATGCAGCAGGAGACAGCAATATCCAGACAGTCTTTGCACAATTGCATCTTGTGTGACAGTTATAGTTGTTTCTCAGTTGGGAGGTTT
Organism: Pareas carinatus; assembly: GCA_032468095.1. Taxonomy (NCBI): domain Eukaryota; kingdom Metazoa; phylum Chordata; class Lepidosauria; order Squamata; family Pareidae; genus Pareas; species Pareas carinatus. Next base: position 35,582 of record JANHFO010002259.1, on the reverse strand, counting down.
TGCTCATGATCACTCATGGCAGCTTAGTTGCCTCCTGATTGGACTATTGTAATGTATTCTACTAGTATTGGGAATACCCTTGAAGAGCATTCTGAAACTTTAGTTGATCCAGAACACAGGAGCACATTCCTATTTGGCATATCACAGCATGTCCATGTAACACCACTGCTATGCAAGGAGATACCAGTAGACCTCTGAGCTCAATTCAAGGTGCTGATTGCCATCTTAAAAAGCCTACATGGTGTGTGGACAGGCTACTTGAGGAAAAATCTCTTCCCAATATGTCACTAATTAGGCATCGTGAGCAAGCCCTGGCTCCACTGGTGAAGCAATGTCTTTTTGGAAGATCTGGATCAGAGGAAGACAACCCTCTGAATCTGCATTAATCTACAGTTTTGATACCATTAATCATGATATATTTCTGGACCATTCTCATGGATTGCCTTGGAATGAACTGGACTGTTGCTTTTTGAAAAAGCAACTTTGAGATAACTATAATCCGGATGATTGAGAATCTCGACAGATATGGGATGTACCATTTTGCAATGGCTTTCCTCCTTCTTGAAGGACTGTTCTAGTTGAGGGGTGTGTGTGAGCTACCTGGAGATATTAATTTTTTTTAAGCACCTCAGGGTTCTGTACTATTTCTTTTTAATATTTACATAAAATCACTATGGGAGGTTATTCATTAGAATAGAATTCACTATTATCAGATGATGCAATAGAAGTGCTGACCCAGTGTATGAAGGAAAGGGCAGACTCAGATGTATCTTTCAAGAAGGGGTGGCTTTTGTTTTATGGGTCAAATGATTCCAGGAAGTACTATATAAGATTCTTTATTCTCCCCATTTAAAGGTAATTCACAGTTTGAAGGTGTTCTTGGACTAGCAGATCCTTCTCAATCAGCTCTTTGCAGTTGTAGCAGGAAGGATTTTGTCTCATGCATAAATTGCACCCACTCCTGGATTGGGAGACTATTGGTGTATGTAATTATTCATTCTCACAGTCATTCATATCTTAGCCACATCCTGCTTGAATTGCTGAAAAATATTTAAAACCATCCTGATACATTCAAATGATCCACTACTTTGGAAGCTGCATTGTTGCCAGTTGGATTTGGGGTAAGATTCAAGGTCAGATTATTTGAGGAACTGCCTTGTCCTATATTCATCTGACTGATTGATCAGATCCAATCAGGTCAGTTCTCTCCAGGTTTTTCTAGAGAAGATCATCATTTAATGGTAGGATTGGAAAGCAAAAAGAAAAGAAACCAATTAATGTATAGCTGGCATGATCTCTTTCCAAGAGGGTCCGGATAATTCCCTAGTCTTGTAGATGAAATTGATCAATAAGGGACCATACCATCATAATGTTGTTACATTAAAGTCAAGATAGTGGAAAAACAAGAGTGTTGCTATAGTTGATTTGGGATAATGGAATTATGGAACTAATAGTGATGTGGTAAACATCAGTGTCTTAACACTTTCTGAATAAGAAACCTTTTGCTTTTCAGTCACTAGTCAGATGTTTCTAACCTGATGACAATCAGAGAAATGATTAATGCTTCTGTTTGTTACTTGCTGGTATATAAATATTGGCTTTGGCCATGTAACTAAACAGTTAGCAATTATTATTATTATTATTATTATTATTATTATCTGGCGAACACAGCTGCCTGATGTTAAGCTGGAGTTGGCCTTCTC
>JANHFO010002259.1:10595-21106 GCA_032468095.1 Pareas carinatus | reverse complement strand
CACATTTAGCCATGCTTGTCTCTTAACTTTAAATTTCTTTTCAAGTTCTCTAATTCTTCTTATTTAGTCCTTATGGCTCCTCTCCGTTTTATTCTCCTTTTCTTTTTTACAAGGCTTGTGGGGGCGGAGACTTTTCAAGTTTCTTTTAGTCTTTAGGTAGAAAAAAATTTTTGGGGGTAAAATAGGTTTTTGAATTTAAATCTTCTTACCAAAGCTGAATGTTTTTCTTGCCTTTTTCTTTACATCATCTGCTTCTGTCTTGATCTTAGTTTCTTTGTTCCACGCTCCCAGTCACAATGGCGCCCCCGCACCTCTTCACTCGGCCAGCAAAAAAGAGCAAAGACAGAAGGCAATCATACTGGCCGCTGCTGACTACGTGCCTCTGTTGCACCCCCTCAGCCAAACAGCTCTCCAAGCTATTCTCGAGCCTCTAGGGCCCCCGAAATGAGGAAGAAAAGGACTTCAGAAGCCAGAGCCCTGATTTCTTTGTCCTCGTTCGACCAAGAGCGGAACCGGACGTCCGTGAGTTACACTCCTGAATGTGAGCAAAAGAGTCTCCTGGCCTCAAAATGAAAAATCACCCTGAGTGTAGTGTGGACAGATGTCAGAAATAAAACAAGGAAACATGAAGATCTTTTCAATAAAAAAACTACCCATTGCCAATACATTTAGGTATTAATGCATTAATATCCACTGAAAGAGAGCAAGCTGCTAATATTTTATGATAGTCTTCTGCATACATGGGTAACTTGTATTCTGTATAGATTTAGTGAGAAATGCATAAACCGAGAAAATAATGTGCATTTTTTTCCTCTGGATTCTCCAATTCCAATGCTTTGGAAAAGGATGTTGAGCTTATATAATATTTTGTTTTTCATACCATGTTTTACTTTCTATCACTTCTGTCTCATTTGAACAGGGACATTCTAAAGTAGAGTTCCCCAACCTTCCTGGCTTTGCAGATCAGGGGTGGGGAAGGGGATGGTTCCAGGAGAGTGACCAACAAGCGTGCATGCACATTTGCGCAAGTGGTGAGCATGCACACCTGCATGCGCACTCACCCGCCACTTCCACAGGCCAGTTCTGAATGGCTCACTGGCTAGTATTGGGCCATGGTCCAGGGGTTGAGGACCCCTGTTCTAAAGTACTTTGGTACATTATGACAGGTGACTTTTGTTTCAATATAACTTGTGTACCATCTTCATGTGCCATCGATTTTAAAAATTCATTCTTCCTACATTCTTTATTGCAACAGCATTAACGATATGAATGAAAGAAGTTAGATGGTGGTTCTATGTATATTAAGTTAGCAATTCCAGATGATCAAAAATTATGGTGTTTGTACATATGCAAATTACCAAATTGGAAGAATAGCATGTCATTTCCATTTGTGTTGAAATGGAGTAAAGGGGGAGAAGTTAGATGACTAGATCCCCAGTACTATTTTGTAGTGACCATATTGGTTGTACCTGGTTAAGTGAAGTGAAGCATAAAAGAAATAGATCCCGTCTTGGGCCAAGCTGCTTAAAAGTGAGCATTTCAGTGAATCTTGTCTAATCAGAGGAGCCAATTAAATGACTGGTGGGGACAAAAAACAATACAACAGTTCATTGGATGAACATGCAATTTTACTTTGCAGAGAAACAAACTTGTTATCCTTTGATGTGCAACCATTAACTCTTGCTTCTATTTCTGTGTGCTTTTATGTAGGTGCAAACAGTACCTATATACAAGCACAACCGAATCAATAAGTCAAAATAAGAGGACACCATAGACAGCCTTTTTCCATTCATTATTTTCTGTGTCTGAAACATATCACTCATCTTACAAGCAAAGCTTTAAACAACATTCTCAAATCCTGATTTTGGTAGAGGAGTGACTAATTCAAAATTATCCCCATTAACTAGCAAAAGTACTTTATTAAATACCAACCCAGGAAAACAGCTGAGCATTCATCAAAATAATCTCCCAGGTATTTCAAGGTAATATTGGAGTGACAGACATAAACCAAATGAGAGAAAAGAAATGATAATGAACAGTGGAACAAGAATTTCAAAAGCAATGAGCCAGAGAACACTGAAAATGTCCAACAAAGGGAGAGGAGACATTTCAGTACAAACAAGTATTTGTAATTTGCTATGAGACCAAAAATCTTTGTCAGATTTTTACATTACAATTCTCAGAATAGATATATTGACTTTAAAACAGAATAGTCATAACATTTGAATGAAAATTACATCTGTTCATTTTATAGTTGAAAATACTTTTTTTATTGTCCCATGAATATTTAATTGATGTTTCAGGGCCTTCTATTCTTGTGAAAAATCACCAAATACTATTAGTATTGAAATCTGACTATTAAAGTAAACAAGATAGTTACACAGAATAATAAAATCAAAGCTGAAAGCCCTTTGGCAGTAAAAGCCTCAGCTGTGATTCTTGCAATGTAATGACAAGCCATTATCTCTAATCTTCAACTGCCTCACAGGACGATGGCAAAAAATATAATTGCATAGATAAATAAGCTGGCTTTTTCTGACTTTGTGCCTTTCAGATTTTTGGATTTCCCTTCTATCAGTAGTCCTGCATCTTAGCCTGCTGTTTAGTCTAGATCAGATAATATATAACTAGCTTTTGGTACCCATGCTCTGCTACGGGTTTGGTATAATAAGATGCACATGCCGAGTGGAGGAGAGGCCTTGGAAAGGAAAGGCCTCTGAAAGCACTTTGCAGGCCTTGTTCAGCCTCCCCGCCCCACCCCTGGCATTTTTTGCAGAGAATGAGAGCAATAGGGTTTGGGGGGGCAGGAGAAAAGACGGACACCGTAAGTCTTTTCAGAATCTGTATTCAAACACTTAAAAAAAAGAGCAAAGAGGGCTCAGTAGGTTTCCCCCACCCCGACCCCTGGTGTTTTTGCAAAGAGGGAACGGTTGGGGGGGGGGGAGGAAAGCCAGACATGAAGTCTTTTCAGAATCTTTATTCAAACAGTAAAAAAAGGAGAAAGAGGGCTCAGTAGGCTTCTCAGCTGTTTTGAGGCCTTGTCTGGCCCTGCCCTCCCTGTTTTCTGCACTCAGCTGCATTGCTGCCATAGGTACTGGTTCAATGGCGGCTTCCAAGCAGTTTTACGGCATGGAGAAGCAGTTTTTTGCAGTCTCCTGACCTGCTGCTCCTAACCCCTCCATTAGTACTGTTCAATAAAAAATTCAAAACCAAACAGGGAAGCTGCAAAAGCCTCCAATCAGGAGAGGCTGCAAAAGTCCTCCAATCAGGAGAAAGGAAACAAACCATATTTTGTCTAATCACAACTTCTGAAATAAAAAATTGAAATAACTCACTTAAAAATTAATATTTTTAAAAATCCTTTCTTAGTGAGCACCTAGATGTCAAGTTGAACAGATCTACCAAATTTCAGATTTGTATCTTTAATAGTTTGGGAGATCTGGTGATGAATCAGTGAGTGGTATATCACATTTATATATATAGATAACAGAATTTAGCTATGCTGAGCATGCTGGAATCATGAAAATAAAATATATACATAAAACTGGACAGAATGAGTGGTAAATTTGCCTAAATCTGAATTTATCACTGCATAACATGTGCCAACCTACAATGGGAAGATAATTTGTAAAATATTGAAGCTTCCTTGAATTGCACAGGAAATATGGAAAATGTAGATAAGAAATATGTTCACTGAATATGATTTTTCTTTAATAATAATAATTCAATTAACTTAGATTTTCCCCACCAGTTACTCTCTAAACTTTTGAAACTTCATCAGACCAACCATTAAGAAATGTGGACTACATAAAATTGAATTAAAAAAAAAACACTTCTAATACCTTCACAGTAAACTGAGCAAATATATTAAATACTTATACATATGTGCATAACCAGAAAAATAGCTTAAGCTATACATATACTGTTGTTCATAAATTTAATATTCTAATAAGTGAGACATTTTCAAATACAAAAGTATGTTTCTTAAAAGCTTAAATTCTTAGAAGTACAAGATCCATTTGCAAGAGATAGACATGTCATCAAAGTCTTAGTTCATACATTTTTCATGATTTTAACAATAGTTTGCAATAGTGTTAAGGATGCATGTAATATAATATGAAAAGAGTGTTTTTAGTGTCTTTGGGGCGACTTATGGCCAGTCACTCTCCCACAACCAAACCTATTTTACAGGGTTGCGATAGGGAAAACGGGAGGAGGAGGAAGCAATATTACATATTGAGTTATTTATAAAAATAATATGAGAGAATCTCTCTCTCTCTCCCTCCCTCTCCCTCTCCCTCTCCCTCTATCTCTATCTCTATCTCTATCTTTCTTGAAAATGGCTTACAGGTGCTCTGAAGTGAATGTGCTTCATTTACCCATATTTATGTCATGATTATTTTGCAGTCTAGTACTGCCCTCATGTGTTAAGACAGCATAAAATATCCAGCTAACAAAATAAATTATGAGAATTGTATTCCAATGCATCTGGGGGGTGGGCAAAATGCTGCACTATAGGAATGTGTCAATATTTGTGTGCTCTTTAGTGATCAAACTGTCAAAAAGCTATTGTTTCTCAACTTTGGCAACTCTCAAAATCCCCCGAAGTGGAAGTCCACACATCTTAAAGATGCTATAGTTAATACTCGTCTAGAGATGATCTAGAGAATAAAATTAAGCAATGTATATTAAGTTAGAAAGAGAGAGGACGAGAGAGATTTTCTGTATGTTTTTATTAATTTTCTTTATAGGGGAAAGACATGGCATTTTTTAAAAATGTTTCTTCCAGTTCAAGGGAAAACTGTCAGTGCAGAACATGCTAGAACTAGAATCTTTCCATCTCTTAACTGTCAAATCATCAGACGTTAATGCTCAAATGTAGCTTGGAATGTTCAGATTTCTCCACATCCAAGAGACATAGTTGAAAATAGACAGGTGATAAATGAAATACAGAATAAACAGCAGACTTTCAGTCTTGTTTGAAAAAAAGTTTTAATTTTCAAAATGACTTGCCTAAAAAAAATTGTGGCTCCATTTCAAATAGCAGTGCATTTTATTTCAACGACCTCATGCAGAAAGCTTAAATACCAGGCAGTTCATATGAATGACAGTTTGGTTTGGCCCTAATCACTCAATATTTGTTGCCTGAGATTAGTGCTTCACTTTGTCTGACTACACAGCTGGCTCTGGTTTGAGGAATAAATTTACCATCTATTCTAGGGAATAGCCTAGAATAGCCCTTTATATTCTACTTTTTATGTAAACTTAATTACTTTGTCTTGCATTTACTAGAATTATTGAGGTTTTTGATAATTGTTTAAGCCTATATTCTAATGGCTTGGATTTTATGTTTCATGTAAAAAGTTTTATTTAAAGCTTGTCATCCTGCTTCTCACTGAAGTCTCTACAATTCCTGTACCTAAGATGTTGAAAAACATCTTGGATGAGATGCAAGAATCTTCAAAGATGGTGTCAGCAGAAACAAGGGAGAAGCATATCACATTAAGTTAGGGTTCCAGAAATTATTTTGGGTTAAATTATACTTGGTTAGAACATGTATGTTAACATTCCTATTACTGCAGTTATATAAGAGAAAATGCTATAGAGTCTCAGGCAAATAAATTGGTTTTGTTTTCACAAAGTTTCAGGCAAAATAACACTGCTAGTAGGGCCCTATTTCAGTTTGCTAGACATCGGAATGTCCATTTCAGCCACGCCCATTGCTTTATGATTGGTTCCCTGTTGTCTACGGTGATGAAGATGCTTTGTTCAGTCTACACAGCAGTCCCAAGGGGAAAGAAGTCACTAACGTCAGTGGTGTGACAACAAAAACCCAGTGGATCTGGGTTGAAGCAATACCTCAGATCAGAGTTTCATTGTGTTACAAGTACTATACAGGCTAGGAGGAGAGTCACAAATGAGAAGGAAGACAAAGAAGTAAATCAGGAATTAGACTGTTGGACAACTGATAGTGGGTGCCCATCTTATTGAAAGCAGAGGAAGTAAACTGCATTATACATAGCAAGCAAGACAACAATAACAACACAAGGACAGCTTGATAAGGAAATCTCTGGCAGGACAGCAGATATAAAAGAAGGAAAAGATCTTATTTGGAACAGGGTTCCTACCATTCTCCAGCTAAGATGTGGAGACAAGGACGGCTGTGTTACCTGCAGTTGTCTTTGCAACTAGGATATCACAATCAATGGCCTGTGATGGCAGGGAGAGTAGTAAATGCAAGAAAATACAATCCCAGAGCATTTCACTGCAATCATTATAATACTAAAATTCAGCAGTACAAAGGTAATCTATCCTCAAAATGGAAGAATTGTAGATTTTCTAGAAATGGTAGATTTTGGAAGAAGAAAAGAAGCTACTGGAGGGGAACAAGATTGCAGAAGAAGCAGCAGCAAATAAAGCATTGTCATACTGCAGCTCACCAGCGAAAGCCCAGATTCTGTAAGATCTGTCAAAAACAGCACCATAGAATTAGTCAAAAGCGTTTCATCAGACAACAGCGTTTGCTGGCATTTATGCGTGCCGCAATAAAGGGACGACTCCGTCCAATGAACCTGTGTGAGTGGAGAGCTCCTGGAATGCGGGCCCCTCGAAATACAACACAATTTATCATGCATCAAGTGTATCAAGACATGCATCGGGATAAAAAAGCAGCTGCAGCAGCTGCTGCTGCAGCAACCGCTGCAAATAAAAGAGAAAAAGAAAAATCAGATTTACAGCTCTCCCTTGGAGATAATGATTGCAACATGGGATCAACAAGTGCCAGTTGCATGGCTACCATACTAGCTATAAGCCCAGAAAGGAATATTCTCTCAGGATTTGAGGAGGTTGGAGAAAATGAGAACAGTCAGAACAGCTACACTTGTGAGAATATTGTTCTGGAATCTCACCTTAGCATTTCATGTGAGCCATAAAAGATGCAGTATTGAACAAAAATGCATTAGATGTTGGATTCATTGATAGTTCAGGGTTTTCATTGATTTGCAGAGTTGTAAATAAATCTATACTGTCTCTACACACCTCATGGCTGACTACTGTCTTTCGTGCATTTAGACATACTGAGAAATATATGAAGGTATTTGAAGACTATATTTTAGTTTAAAAATGGATTCAGGATATATTTAAAGATACCAACTTATTGGGTAGAATTTGATTATTTATGTTTTGATATGCAAATCCCACTCTGTTCAATAGAAGTTACACATTATGTTGTATTGTAACCATCTTTAATAAGTTCGTGTGATCTGCATTTCAAGTGAAGCAGACAATTCTGTTATGGAGACAGAGTCTTCCATTGAAAACCCAGTAGTAATAAATAGTTGTTCTCAAAAAATTTTCACGGTGAGAAATGGTGTCTTAAGATCATAATTAGATTCTTTCATGCTTAAATCAGTTCATGGACATAGAGAGAGAAACTTTACACTTCTGAAGCTGTTTCCTTCTGCACAGAACCTTTGCACAGACCTATGCATAGCTTTATTAGTAGTTATACTTTTTGCTCTGAGTTAACAGAATAATCATTTAATGGTTTTTATTCAGAGGTATTTAATGAAAATGCTTTTGAAGCCAGATGCCTTTCAGATTAGAATATATGTTGGATTCTGTGGTTCACAGGTCTGCCTAAGGGATTAAACCCTTGCTTCAATTATTAAAAAAACAGCAAGGCCCATGAGTATATTGTGGAGACAGAGAAGGAAAGAGGTGGGCCAAGTAATAAACGCGCATCGTGGGAAAAATATGGCTATCCAGATGTGATTTAAAGTGCTGGTTATCACTTATAAGACCCTATATGGCATGGGAGCCAGTTATTTGAGGGACCATCTGTTTTCTATGGTTTCTGTCTGTCCAGAGCAGACAAAATGGGCAGGCTCCTAGTCCCTTTGATCAAACAGTGTCATATTTAGGAACCTAGAGATCACTACTAAAGAAATCTGCTGTGAGGATAGAGGAGCCAGGCCAGTGGCTGTGTAGAAATGTCATCAGAATACCCTTTGTGGATTCATTAGCGCCGTCTCTTGCTCTACAGTTCCCCTTCCACTGGTGTTTTGTATGGGCCAACAAATGAACACCTTGTGCCTGTGATATTAGCATTATTCAGTATTTCTCAATCACTAACTCTTCTAGGAGTGTATTGTTTTTGATAGAATTACTCTGTGTGGAAGTTAAGAAAGTTAGATTATTATTAATATCATCATGATAATAAAAGACATGATATTACTGCTTCAGGTATGGTACAAGTTCATCAATCTCTCTAACTTTCTAATTCTACGTACTGTCAGATTTTTCACTAAATTTTCATTTCACAGTTGGTTTAGAAAAATTAACCCTTATCCTATGAAAAGAAATATTGTAAAGAACAATAGGTTTCTGTAGCAGAGTGATTCCTTTTTATTCAATAAGACTTCCACAAATAGAAAATCAATTCCTGTTTCCTGTTTTTATTCCTATTATATATAATAGATTATTGCAGCCTTCAGGGCATTTATTCTAAAGCAGTCTTCTTGACTGTTTATGAAAGCTTTTGTTTAGGTGCCTACAATTTCAACAGTATGACATTTAAAAATGAACTTTAGATAAAAGATAACTCACCTAAGTTAGCATGGAGTGAAACAATTTAGGGATATTTTTCAGGGATGAATATGTTGGCAAAACAGATCAATATATCACAGGCTGTATGTATTTTTCACATAATGTAGGAAATGCAAATGGGATAAATTCAATTTGGCATTCACAAAGACCCCTTTTTAAAAAATAATCTCTAATAGAAATTGAACACACACTGAAACATTCTTGAAGCAAGCAGCTAGAAAAATTAAATATATATAGAAAGTCATATCTCTTAACCTGATAGCTTCTAGATACAACGAACTGGCCAATTCTCCAAACACAGATGTTGTCCATTAAAGTAGAAGGTTATTAGAAAGCTACTTTTCATATCACAATAATGTCTTGAAATATGTTTTTGTAGGGAGAGAAGAGGCAGGAAAGGAGGGAGAGAAATATATTTCCTACGGATGTTTTGGATCTTATCATCTTTAAATCTGTCCCTACCAATGTTCATTGACACATTTGATAAAAGCAAAGCATTTTCCATTAATATGAAGAAACATTTTTATCCCTCTGTTCTAAATGGACTGGTGATCATTTTAATTGAGTGACCCTGAATTATGTTTTCCATTTTATTGACCTTTATTTAGTTCTTTATTCCCATTTTTGACAATTTTACACAATATAATGTAATTGAATATTTAGCACACTATATCAGTTCATCCTGTCTGACTATCTTGCCTCTTCCTTGGTGAAACACACCTGGTATAAAAACAAGACACTCCATACGCTTGGCATGGTCTTGTTCTCTGAATAGTTTAGTAAAGCTTACCAAAGTTAAGCTAAAATAAACTTCCCATTTTGGCAATGCAGGTAGATATGTGGATAATGCCCTTTATGAGGAAAAACAGGCATGCCCAGATGTGATTGATTATTGTCTATGATCTATATAAGTCCATCAGAAGCCTCTCAGTACAGGCCTAACCTGGAAGGTACTGGTTTGAGAAGGGCTAGGGTAAGGTCAGTATCATCAAGATTTTCTGACAGACAAGGTTCCTCTCTCTTTCTTACAAGAGAGCATTATACTCTTTCATTGCTTCTTAGAAGCTAGTTGTGTTCTTTGTAGACAGTATTCTACTCTCTTTCCTGATTTTTTCATAAATAAAAGGCCTTAAAATAAAGCCTTGATTACCATATACTTATTCCCTCTGAATCCAAAAGTACCTGAAGCAGAAATAGGACTCCAAGGCTATCCTAGGCACTTACACTGAATATCATTTTTCAGCACCCTCACTTTTCTTGAATTAGTGTTACCATTAACTTGGTGATTTCATTACCCATCATTCGACACTAGAACATTTATGCATAAATTAGACAGTATAGAGCTTTTCTTACAAAATAAAGGGTAAGGAATTGAATTGGAAGATGTCATTTACATGAAGGACTGTGGGTTATTATTTTAATAGTTAGATTTTAGTCTTTGTACAGTACCTAGAAACATTATTAGATGGCCAACCATATAAGTAAATGAGTAAATAAATACATAAATAAATTTGTACTTAAAATAATTCTTTAGGATATAACCTCATTAGTCTTCAGTACCAATTTCAAGAAAACACAAAAAGCTTGAAATATTATTGGTTGCAAATCAAGGCAGAGATATTGTCCCATAATTATTTAAAAATAACAATAGGAATTTACTGTGTTTTATTGACTTCATTTTTAAAATGAAAATTATGTACATAAGCCCATCCATGGATAAACCAATCCTTAAATCTTTAACAAAACACCACAAAAAAATGCATCACAAATGGATAAAACAACTCTCAAAATTTTCATCTTTTAATTTTCACAGTTGACTTATATAAGTACTAGCTGACCCGGCCACGCGTTGCTGTGGCTCAGGTTGGGGCTGTTTGAAGTGCCTGGGGCGGAGATGCAATCGC
>JANHFO010002258.1:7890-20550 GCA_032468095.1 Pareas carinatus | reverse complement strand
GAAAGATAGTTAGAGGGGAGAGAGTGAGAGAAGAGAGAGTGTGCCTGGATTTGGGGGGGGGGAGTGCATTTCTGCCCCAGCCTATAAAAAAAGCCCCAAACTGGGCCACAGCAACGCGTGGCTGGGTCAGCTAGTATAGTATATAGTAGAGAAATATTGTGGAAAACTATAATTATTTTTCCATTTATCTTAAAATCGGGCTCACAAGATTAGATTATAATCGAAGGAATTTAAAACCTTGATTTCAATTTACTGAGCTCTTTCAGAAGTTATATTTAACTATATCTTAGAAAAGAAAGAAAAAATTAAATAGTAATATTAATTCTATTTCATAAATTTAAGTTAAACTCATATTTTGTTTTTATCCTGAACCTCTTCAATTTCTTGTCCTAGCTGTGATTACCTATTGATGTATGTTGCCAATAAAGGAGAATATTTGTACATTAGGGGTGAAATGAGGGGCCTTAGAGCTCTCTGACCTTGTTGGTTTTCTTGCAGACATTTCATTACCCAAACTAGGTAACTTCATCAGTGCTCTTTGTTGTCCGTTGATATTCTGCTGCCTTGCCTTGTTATTGTTGGTGGAAGTTGTCCTAGAGATTCTTTGATTGGGCTGCTTACTGTTGGATCTTAGACAGTTTCTTGATTGGGGTATTATTTACTTGATTGTTGGTATGATGTTAACCTTGGAGTTAATCTATGCTGATCTGGGTGCTGATTGCTGGTGGAGAGGTGCTTGGGTCTTTTTGTTCCCTTTTGGGCTGGTTGATTGTGTCTTTGCATAGTATGTAGATGTTGTTAATGTCTATGTATCTATCAATGGCTAATTTGTCAGAGGGCCAGGTTTCTAGAAATTTCCTTGCATTTTTGAACTTGGTCTGGTCTAGGATTGCCACATTTTCCCTATTGAAGCTATCGTTAAATCTGTCTATATGTTGTAAAATTAAAGAATTTTCATCATGTCTTCTGACTACTAGTTTGTGCACATGGCTGTGTTCTGCCAGTCTTCTGCCTGTTTGTCCTACATATAGGTTGATGAAGTTCTTACCTTGTATGTTGTAGTTGACTCCTGTTTTTCTTCTGGAGTTGTTGAATCTTTAGGTTTGCTTAGGATGTTTTGAAGGGCTTTAGTTGGCTTGTGTGCTATGGTGATTCCATGTGTTGTAGTAGTCTGTTGGTGGTTTCTGAGGTATTCTTGATGTATGGCAATGTGATTCCTTTTAGGATTTGTGTTGGTAGTGTTGTATTGGGTTGAGTTGTCAGGGACTTTTTGATAACGTTGCGTAGGTATCCATTTTGTTGGAATATGATATATAAATATTCCATTTCCTGTTGCCTGATGGATTTCCAAATAGCAAATGCTGCCTTTGATCTTAAAGGTATAGCATTACCCTTAATGTTCTTTTGATACCAGCTTTTTAATGCAGCTAAGTGATACCAAGAATCTAAAAAGTGTTCTACCAATGAATTGCAGTTCTGCATTCCAATAGCATTTATTAAAATCTTAAATATATTTAGCAGCTCATTCTAATTAATCAGCATGACTATCTTATCAACTAAGAAAATTCATAGTCAAGTTTTTATCTCTTTTTTTAAAGCCTTTTCTATTATGGCCCTTAAAAAAGAATTCAAACAACTTCAAAGAACCTGTAACAACGAACACATTGCCCAAAGTTTGTTAGCTAGACATACTTCTAAGAGAGTCCAAGAAACAGAAATGGCATGTTGATTTTCTCTGCTCACAAAATACATGTCACAAACAAAATTGACATAGAACAGAGAAGGCTATCACAGAACTTGCAACATCATGCTCCTTGGGGCATTGTTTCAAACTCAAATGCATTGTCTAAAGATTGTCTGCTGAGCCAATTCACTGACATGGTATCTGCATTTAGCATTTACAGTCAGTAACTGCTTTTTAAAAGCAAATGTTCTTGTTTTGTAGTATATTTTATTCAATTTTATTTCATTTTCTATTTCAGGCAGGCAGGCAGGTGGGAAGGGAAAAGGGAGAGGGAAAGATGAGTGGATAAAGAGGAAATCTCTTTGTTCTTTGTACAGTCTTTTTGACCAAAATAATTCAGGGAGTAACTGATGTTATTAAACCATTGCCAGAAGCCTAATAAGTCATGAACCGGAAGATTTATCTTTCTCCTGTTTAAGTAAATGCCAACATTTATTGCCATGTATGAAAACAGGAGTGCAAGCAAGAGGCAATTTTTAATATTCCTTGTGCATTATTTTTCTTTCCAGTCTGTGATTAGATTGACAGAATATTTGATTTTTTCCCTGCATACACTGTGAATAGAATCATGCATCCAGCAGTATATTTTCAAAGGATTCATTTTATTCAGTTTTCCGAGGCTGAGTCAAACAAACTGATAGATATAGTAAAAAAAAAGAATGTCATTTACATTTCAGAAATATTGTGATTAAATATTGGATCCATTCTCCACTCCTGCAACAAAATACTTGTGTCTTTAAAGCTCTCTTAAGGCCAATGCATAGTGAGAGGGAGAGGGATCGGAGAGGTCTGCTTTCTTCCTTAGAAAGGTACTTGTTAAATTTTTCCATGTGTGATAAAATTCATCTGACAAGAATATAAACATACATGCATGCGTACATGCATGTGTGCATGTGCACACGCATGTGCACGCACACACGCACACGCAATCTGTGCAGCATGGATTGGTTTTGATTTATTTAATAATGGAATAATATAATCTTACCACAGTTAACTGATTTTAAATTCCAGAAATGTCACTTTGAAAATTAGGCATGGATTTAGCCAAGTCTTTTTTAAATGTCAGTGTTTAATTCTGGTGAGAAGAGAGACCAACTGGTAAAGGTGTGATTGTTTTTCATACTTATGAATAAACCCACTGAAAACAAACTCTCCATTTATTTTAGATTGTAGTAACCAAATCAATCAAATTAATGATGAAATAAGATTTTGATAAAAGGAATAAAATTGTTGCATTGTTGATTGTTACATTGTGCGTGCAGTGAAGCTGGCGGAACCACATGCAATCATGTCCATGCCAAATGGGGGAAAAGCTAGCCCCCAGATTGGATGAAATGAACTCAGGTGCGGGTGGACACACCTCTACCCAATCGTGGAAAATACGGGACAATGATTGACCATGAGTGGCCAGGTGGGTAAATTTAAAGGGGAAAACATGAGCTGGTTTTCGTCCAGTCTGCAGTACGATGTAGAATAAAGAAGTTGCTGTTCATCTGTCTAGTGTCATTCTTTGTCCGACTCTAATACACAACAGTAACGATGAAGGTGGAATTCTTCAAATGAGAAGGACAATGACAGGACCATAATTGAACAGTGGCACAATGGCCAGAATCGGCACGCTCGAGGAGTTCGACGTCGCCTGACTGGAACAATAATGATTGCATTGTTCTCGAGTCGAGAACTACATGTAGGCCAACCACATCACTAATGACAGTATAAGGGCCACCACACTTCTGTTTTTGTGCAGACAGGTGATGTTCTACATCACCAAGAACTTATTCACGCCTGACAATTTAGATTCCGTAAACTACAGGGATCTGAAGGAGAAGCTGGAAGTCCACTTCACACCGAGGTGATAGCATGGCAATCTGCATTTGCAAAGTGCGACCAGTGACCTGGAGAGTCTGCTGCCAAGTTCGTTGCCACGTTGAGGCATGTGGTGTGCTTGTGCAAGTTCAAAAAACTCTGAGAAATGTTCAAAGATCACCTTATATGCAGTCTAGCCAAGTGTTGCAACAGAAGCTGTTCATGAGTCTGTCATTCCACGACATGCTACAAGAGGTCATTGTGAAGCAGCCGTAGGCAGAGTCAGGGTAATCTGACCGCCAGAACCAGGGCAAAAGCCTGTGACCATTCATCACAGAATAGTCAAGTCCAAGAAGATCCAAGAGAAGGAGGAAGATGCCCCCAGGGCAGAAGAAATAAATAAGCTGCAGAAAAAACACCATAAGCTTGCCCTCCAACTGAAGACAATATCCTGCACTGGCTGGGCTTTGTGCTATTTCCTATCTACCTTTTGTCAGATATGTGGAAAGCAAGGGCACATTACTGTCATGTGTCAGGGATGTCGAGCCAGCACATCATTCACACAGGTTAGAAGGGTGGCAGACATTCCAAAGAAACTCCAAATAGGCCAAGTTCAAGCTAGTTAAGATAGTCCCAGGATAGGAATACAGAAGGAGATAAAGAAAAAAATGGAGATTGTGATCAAACTACAGGGGGTTCTGTGTAGAATGGTAATCTCAGAATCTACTTTCCAACATATATATTGGGAGGGGGCAGAAAATAAGACTCTGCCCCTCAGATCTATTCCTAGTGAATTTCCAAGGTAGCAGGGTACACATACAGGGGTGAGGTGACCCTAATTGTGCAATGCAAAGATTTTAAGGGTCCCCTGAGCCTCATAGTAGTTGCGGGAGAAAGAACAAATCTCATAGGGTTAGACTGGTTTGAGGAGTTGGGAATATCGGTACTGGGAATAAATAGAACACAAGCTACTGATCTATCCACAATTTTCACTGAATTTGCTGACGTTTTCAGTGAAAACTTTGGCTAGTACAAGTGCTCACAAATAGCATTCCATCTTGACCCCACCATTCAATCAGTGCAGATTAAGGCTCGTAGTGTACTGTCCACACTGAAACCCAAGATTGATGTAGAGTTGGATAAATTGATACAACAGGGAATTCTAGAACCAGTGGATAGTGACCACTGGGAGACACCCATAGTAACAACACTTAAGCAAATGGAGAGGTGAGGATATGTGCTGATTATAAGTGCACAATAAACAAAGCACTACAACAACATGCATATCTAATGCCATTGATGGGACACATATTAGGTTCCTTGAGAGGCGGAAGAGTCTTCACTAAACTAGATTTTTTGCAAGTGTGCCAACAGCTGCTGGTGGATGAGGTCATAGCCGAGGTTCAGATAATAGTTATGCATAGGGGGGCTTTCAAAGTGCATAGATTGCAACTTGGAGTTAGCGTAGCCTCCGATCTGTTCCAAGACGCATGCCTGCAGGCTGTATTGCAAAGGTTCAGAGACACAGAACTCAAGCTAAAAAGCTAAAAGTGCAGGATAGGGGTGGAATCCACCGAGTTTTTAGGATTCTGGATAGATGCTGTGGGCATCCACCATGCAGAATCAAAACTCGAAGCCATTAAAAAGTAAGCAGCCTCCAAGTCAAATGAGGAACTACAAACATTCCTCAGCCTATTGAACTTCTACCACATATTCCTACCCAGGAAAGCAAAAGGAACAGACCTGTTATATCAGTTGCTGGATAAGTACGCCTCATGGGAATGGAGCATGGTCCACAAGAGCAGTTTTGAGAAAGCAAAAGCATTGCTCTCATCAACATCAGTATTGACACATTTTGACAAAAGGAAATCGCTATGCATAGTGTGAGACATGTCCCCATATGGGATGGGGGCGATTCTGACCTATGTACAGCCTGATGGGAGTCAAGTTCCCATTGAGTATTGTTTGAAAGATTGTCATCAGCCGAATGAAACTATGCACAGATTGATAGAGAGGCATTAGCCATAATCGCCGTAATTTGTAAAGTCCATAACTATGTATATGGATGAAGATTTACGGCCTCTACAGACCACAAACCGCTACTAGACCCTTTCACAACAGAAAGGCAGATGCCACAAATCAGATCCTCACAAATGTTCTGGTGGTTGGTATTCTTGTCCTCTTACAATTTTGCACTAGTACACAGGCCGGGGAAAGAAATGGGTCAAGGGGATGGGCTGAGCCGATTGCTGCTTCTGCACATGAAACCAGACCCAGCACCAGCAGCCTGAATCATGGTACTGAATGAGTTCTCAAACACCCCAGTGCACGTGGGCAAGGTAGCCAAGGAGATAGCATCCAACCTGATCCTTAGTAGAGTTCTGGCAGGGACACAGCCAGCGAAATTGGGGGAAAAGTGGGGTCCCACCCTTTAAAGTTTTGTGATGAGAACAGAAGAGCCTTCAGCACACAAAGGGTGCTTACTATGGGGAAGCAGAGTAGTACTACCAGCACCCTTAAACCGTGAATACTGGCAGTCCTACACAAAGGATACCCAAGAATGGTGAGAATCAAGGCACTGGCGTGCAGCTATGTGTGTTGGCCAGGAATGGAAACAGACATTGAGAGGCACATGTTAATGCATGCAGAGTGTGAGAGCTGTGCTGGGGAGGCAAATTATAGCAAAAATGCACTGTTTGCATGCAAACATGGTTCCATAGGCACTGAGACAGCAACCTGAAGAGAAACCCAAAACCTTTGAGATGAGAGTGAGAGTTTGAGCCAGGAATTATGGCGATGGACTTCCTTGGCAAGAAGTTGTAATTACAGCGGTGAGAGGGCCTCTAAACTATGAGATCATGTGGAGGAACAATTGAACAGCACAGAGGCATGCTGACCAGCTCCACGCCCGAGTTTGTCGCATCCCGATGGCACAGGTGATCTCCCTAGTGGACGAGCCATGACCAGACTCGCTATAGGACTGGTCCAACTGGAGGTAACCGGCGGATGCAAGAGAGGAGGAGGTTGAGATGATGGATGAGTGGTGGCGAGACCAGCGAAACTCAGATATGCAGTCCAGCCACAGAGCATTGTGGTTTCATTGCCTACTGCCACCGGAGCTGTTCATTTATCCAGAAGTTTGAGATGCAGCCATCCCTTCTTTAGGTTTACAAAATCCATAATTGTTATACCACAATGGCTAGATGTACACAGCATACAAAAGTTCACACTGTGCCTTAGTAGAATGCATGAACTAAACTTATATCCAAATATGTGTCAGAATATTGCATTAGGATCAAATGCTACATAAACTATCTTGAGAATTTTTATTAATGGATGAAAGAATGAAATTGTCAGCTCTTCCCACAATATTCTGAAAAGTTTCATATGGCCTATGACATAAAGTCAAAATGAGCAGGAAAAAAAATCAGACAGAAAGGAATCCTGAAAAGGAACTTGTTCTCACCAACCTCAAGGTTTTGATACTAATAAAACCTTGCAAGGATTCTTCAGCCCTAATAAAAGCATCACTAGATGCCAAAAAAGAAGAATATAACCATCAAATATATAATTCATATAGTCTAATAGCCCATATTTCAGTATTTTCCATATAAAACAAAATACGATATATGAAATGTATTTTGGTATATGAACATTATATACTATATTAGAATATATTTATAGGGAAGAATGTGATGAACAATAGTTATGGGTTATGATTATGCATTTGTAATAGTTAGCACAATTATAAAGGAGGGCTATATTGATATGGGTTGTATTTAGAAGTATGTGCACAACCTCATTTGCAAAAATGAAAACAAAATTCCATGTTCCTTTCCCATAAAATAGAAAATGCCTATAGAAGCATGTGAAGATTTGCAGACTTGATTAGATTCTGAGTTCTCATACAATGGTAGGGTTCGTCTGTTCTAGGTAAAAAGTCTATACTTCATCTTACTGGACGTGTACAACATTCTATAGCAGCTATTAATATTAAGCAGTTGCCAGTTTTTTCATCCTCTAAGTAGGTCAGTCTCTTTTCTGTCCTGCATCCTGATTTTATGTACTATTTTTTATTCATATATTGAGTGAACAAAGGGAAGATGAGATATTCTGAAAGTTAAGGAAAGAAGTCTTGGATCATCAGCTGATTGCATTATGTATTATGTACTTCTCTAAAAACAATGTTGATGCTTTATGAACATTAAAAAAAACCCTTCATATTCCATAGGATTCTGAATGGTCACATCTATATCATGCCTTAACATGCAGCAAGTCACACATTGGACGATTTAATATTCTTTTTGGTGATGCTGATAATCTGAAAGCAGCAAGGGCTATGCAGCTCTGTAATAGTGAAGATTACTCAATCTTCACTTTTAAGATTATTATTGTCTCTATTCATCAAGAATGGAAAGCACATTAAAGCAGGAGTCTCCAATCTTTCTGGCTTCATGGAATGGTTGAAGGGGAGGGGGACAATTCCACACAAGCAGTGAATGCATGAGCTCACTGCTCCATTTATACAAATGACAGTTCGTGTGCAAATGAAATTTCCCACACAAGCATAAATGCCCACCGCTTGTGCAAATGGAGCTGTGCATGGACTCTTACCTGCAGCTTGCACAGCCCAGTTCTGAATGGGTTGTGGTCCGGTACTGAACCATAACTCAGAAGTTGGGCACCCCTGTATTAAAGGACTTCTTTTAAAGTTAAACGTCATATTAATAGAAGTTTGTAAAATAAATACAAACAAACCTAGTCATATGAAACTTGCAAGAATCATCACTCAGAGGTTTAGAAGTTTCATCCGATCTATAAGGAATTAAATGTATTTATGTGTTTAAAAAATCTTATCCTATCTTCATCAAATTCAAACAGAAAACAGAAAAAAATAAGTCACCTGTTTCTTTGCAAGGATCACTCCAGGGAGCTATGAAAGATTCAGATTTATGAATTGAGAGTTGAATTCTGACTTCAAACTGAACTGAGAAATCTGAATTTGTTTAAATGAATTGGATTACACTCAAAAGATAATATTGTAAGACTAAAAAATATTAAATTATAAAATTTGCTTCTATTGGGATTTTTCTTAAAAAAAAGACAATAAAGAAATTCAATAGTTAGACTTGGACGATGTATACTGTGTTCTAAAATACAAACAATATTCTTTAAATAGCAGCTGCAGGAAAGCAACTGTAAAAGAGAGCTAGCCACTTATGAGTTTCCTGAATATCTCTGGTTATTAGCTGTGTGACATAGAATGTTAGACCTGACGTGTCCTTGGATTAAATGAATGGGAGTTTTCTAATATGAAATGGGTTGTTCAATGAATCACTAAATTAAGGTGTGCATACTTTGCACACATCTAATAAATAAATAGCATTTAAAAAACCACTGAATACGAGTTTAGTAGTTTATATATTCTTAATCTCTTAAAGCTTTTAGATTTTAGATTTGCCTTAGGAGACCTTTTGCAACTGTTATCCAGAACAGATCCTGTGTGTGTATCTAGTTAGCATGCAGACTACAATATCTATTGCAGTTTTTCTCTCTGACTCGCCACGTAATTACAAAACCTTTCAGTTCAGTGATGCAATTGAGTCTCGTGTTATGCTGCTGACATAATCCTCTAAAGGTTGCTGTGACACGAGAATAGTCCTGACAGATATTGGATGTGGACGTTGTATATATTCTGATGCCATAGAGGAAAAGAATGGTATTTCTCTGGATGTATATGGAATACACAAACTAGCTTACTTGACTATGATTTTTCCAATGGAATTAGAGAGAAATAAAACAAGACTGAAAATCATGCTATTTCAGAGACTTAAGAGCTTAATTCCATTGTTTCAGAGGGCACCAGAAAAAAAGACTGGTTTAATTTATTAAAGGCTAAAGGGGATGGTTAGATAAGAGATAGCATAGCCTTCAGGTGAAAGTATATGGAGAAAGAAACTCAGAAGAAACCTTTCTAGTTGCCCAGACTGTAAAGTAAATGGAAAGAGAAGTGTAGTTCTTGTACATACTTAAAGGAATTATGTCAATCTTACAAGATAGACCAGACAGGAAACAGATCCATACCGGCTAATTCTACTCCATTGCAAAGGTACATTGACAAAATGTTGCAAGTCTTTTTCCATTTCCTTTACAGTCACAAAAAACTAGGGAAAGTCTTTTGTGAACCTCTTGTGCTACCCCTATTCAATTGTGGGCTATGAATTGTGTGTCTCTTATCTGACTGTTCCCTTGTCAGCGTATCTTTGCACAGTCTTCAAAGTTCTCCTAATATTGTTACACATTGTGATTGCCATGCATGATTAACAGTAATGCTACTGTTTTTGTAGTTAACATCCTAATTGTGGTTATACACCTGTGAGCAATAACTGTCTTGAAGAGTCTATAACTCTAAAGCACAATTGCCTTCTTTGATTTATTATGTCCTATTTAATTCTGTATAGTTTTCAGCCCTGAGTCAGAAAAAATTCACTTGACACAAAATCTTCTGAGAATGACAAGAATTTTCCAACTTACTGGTGGTTTTCCTGGTCATTGCAAAGGATTATGAAAGAATAAAAGGAAAAGGAGAAAATTGGCAACAGAGAATAATCTCAAATTTCACACAATCATTTCCTAGATCAGGAAATGACACTGCAAACAAGAGCAAGATAAAGTAAGTTTAGGGGAGGTAGAAAAGAGAAGAACTATAAGTTATTTTCAATTATTTAAAATGTTCCCTAAAACAGAAAAAAATTAAACTAAATTGAACAAAAATTGCTTTAAAATGCTTTAAATTATCTTCTGTATTACCTACAGCTTCAAAACAAAGAGCAGTATATTAAAATAACATTAAAATTGGTTCATTTATCTAATAGTACATATGTCTATACCAAATCACGTTTATCACTGTCTTAACCACTATCTTATAATGCATTCCCCAATGATGCACAGATGACAGAGCCATGATAATATATCAGGTATTTTATTTTACTTCTGTAGCAGGTTGTAAAATTTCCTATGCTTGTCCAATGTGGCACATTTTCCTATCCTCCTAGTCAAGAATTTGTAATGGAAACTAGGAGCCCCAGCATTCAGAAAGAGTTAAATATTATGGGAGGAATGTTATGATTTGGTGATTTTTTGGGAGTAATGATTTTCTCTTATTTAAACACATAACACGTAATTACTTGTTGATCCCTGATTATATGGCTACACCCTATTATATGTATATCAATCATACAATGTATGAATTCTTGAAGATTTAAAGTTAAAAAAAATCAATGAAGTGGAGTGAATTATGCTTGAACCAGACTTGTTGAAACACTTCAGAACTTTTTCTTTATATTCTCTTATTTAAATAATGCCAATTATTAGGGATCTTAAACCTCTCAACTCTTAATGGTTCAAAATGTTCTCATTATGATCATCCAGGTATTCCAATTGCTGGTCATACTATTCCCTTTTCCCCCACTTTTCCTAGCATAATAGATTGCTTCAAAGAGTTTACTCCTCTACAAAGTATCATACTATCATTCTGTTTATTTGTGCCTTTAGTGAAAATTGTGCCTTGATTTATTTGATTTTTCCATATTTATTTGTTGGTGATTCATAAAATGCTTAAGAATTCTTTTCCAGAACCAACATTTAAAAGAATTAATAGTATTTATATGCTGCTTCTTTGAAGTCCAACTTTTGCTTTCACACACTATCAGAAGTTACACCATTGAATGAATTATTCAGATCCTGGTATCTGAGTGTGTTTCTAAGGTCTACATACTCTACCAAGAAATAGTATGTGTTAAATCCTTTGACCACTGATTCCTTTGAAGTTGAGTGAAAAACCAGTTCAAATAACTTCATTGTCAAATCTAAGGTTTGTGACTATATCTAGTTGTCATCATTAGTTTAGTCTTCTTTATATTTAATGTAAATATATAATATTTTACATAGCTGTATTTTCAACTATAATATGAAGGACATGGTAGTTGCTTGGAAGTTATTCCATAGTTTGTACTTTAAAATATAACTTTGCAAGTTTTATAAAATGGGATATATAAAAATAAATTAAAATTAAAGATTAAAACAAATTCTGGACTAATTTTAAATGATTGTTATAACAATTTTTATTTTATTTATTAAATTGAAACAACAAAGCTCAGGAATCTCTGAAACCTCTGAAAAAAAACCTTGACTAGCTTCTCTATCCAGCACCGAGTACTTTCCAAAATGCTCATATTTCATGATCTATTTTCAACCTGAACCCTAAACCTAACCCTAAAATATATTTCCAAGATTTTCATTCAGAAATTTGCAGACACTTCAGATGATAACTGTGGGTATTTTACTGACAGAATCTTCTGGTTGTGTTTGTAGAGCACTGAAAAACACTGATAGAGATTGTTTCTCTCACATATGAGAGAGTAGAAAAGAAAGAAACTCCACACCAGAAACTAACATAACCATAAAGGCTATATTCCTGAGACCAAACTGTGCAAGGGTGTAGGCTGTTCTTCAAATAAGGCTCTTTATATTCCTAACTCATATATTTGAGCAAGTTTGTCTGTTTATAGAGAAAAAATGATGTCTGCATTCACCTGAAAAGACATAAGAGTTGTCAAATTCACAGAGACCAGATAAAGTGAATTCAACTCACAGAGAATTATGCATTAAATACTTGTTTTAAATATTTACAAATATTGTCATGTGAGTCACATTAATAATAATGCATCAACTACATGATAATCACCTGGGAAATTTGATAAGTTAAACTTTCCTATTATACTAGTGCTGAGTGTGTGTCATGTGAATACGTCTGTCTGTGTCTGCGTTTCTGTGTATTCACACAGAAACATGCAATATATGGAGAGCAAAGGTCAGAAAAGGTCACTGCTCAGACTAGCAAGAAGCCAAAAGTACCAGCCTGTAGATGGCAAGTGAGACCTTGCCTAAATGTTGCCAAGAGACTTTCCACTTTACACAGGAAAAGACTCGAACAGACCTGGACCTACATATCTGTACCCGTGAAAATCTACAAAAACAAGATAGATAGATAGATAGATAGATAGATAGATAGATAGATAGATAGATAGATAGATAGATAGATAGATAGA
>JANHFO010002257.1:101234-111387 GCA_032468095.1 Pareas carinatus | reverse complement strand
CCCAAAGCAAGATACAGAATATAACATTTATCAAATATATGCTAAATTATGCTCATAACAAACCCTTCACTCCCCATTGTAACCTTAACTCCCATGTTAAAGGATAATAATTATCATGTGTAAGTAATTTGATATAAATTCAATTAAAATGCAATTCAATTTAAATGTCATATTCCTACATATTTTGGAGCATGACTTATAGCACAGCACTCATATGCAAATTGTTATTGTTGTTGTTGTTGTTAGAACTACTAAACTAGTATTAAAATTGAGATGCTGCCTGACTCGCCGTGGTTCGGTGTGGTGCAGTGTTTTTCACCTCTGACTTAGTAGGTTGCCAGAATGCTATCATTATAACTTATTTTGGTTCCAACAAAGCGTTAACTGAAAAGCTGGCTAGGCGCTGATAACAGATGCAGGCACACCTCTTTGGAAAAGAGACTTGGTACTCATCAAATTGAAGCGAAATTTCCACTGAGGCCACTTAAGGATCCATCCCAATAATTTTTAGTCATTTTTGTGTCATGAATTTTGAATCCTGAAAAGAGTTACTACTACTTCAGAAAATAAAAGTGAAATTTAGAAATGCTTTTATAGTACAGGTAGCCCTCGACTTACAACAGTCCGTTTAGTGACTGTTTGAAGTTAAAATGACAGTGAAAAAGGTGACTTATGACCATTCTTCACACTTGCAACTATTGCAGCATCCCCATGGTCACATGAGCAAAATTCAGACACTTGACAACTGCCTCATATTTATGATGGTTGCAGTGACTCAGGATCATGCAGTCACTTTTTGCGACCTTCTGACTAGTCAGTGAGGAAACCAGATTCACTTAACAACCATGTTACTAACTTAACAGTCTGTACTCATTCACTTAACAACTATGACAAGATTGTAAAATGGGGCAAAATTCTCTTTAACCAATGTCTCACTTAGCAACAAATATGTTGGGTTCAATTTTGGTTGTTAATCAAGGACTACCTGTATATAAAATGAAATTGAGGTGAAGCAACAATACTGAACAGAATAAAAATTAAAAATATTGGCAAAATTATCAGATCCAACAGTACAAGATGAAGAATTCTTAACTTGGCAAAT
Organism: Pareas carinatus; assembly: GCA_032468095.1. Classification (NCBI taxonomy): domain Eukaryota; kingdom Metazoa; phylum Chordata; class Lepidosauria; order Squamata; family Pareidae; genus Pareas; species Pareas carinatus. The sequence continues at coordinate 110,285 of JANHFO010002257.1, read as the reverse complement.
ATCCTATAAAATGGATCCCTAGATTGTAATTCCTGTAGTCACACAAGCTAAACATTATTCAGTAATGAGATAGGATTGTAAAAAGATGATTCGAGTGTATATTTAACATTAATGTTCACACAAAAAATTATCAGTAGTACTATCTAAGTAGGAAGATTAAAAGAAAAGTACAAGATGAAAAATAAGTTGCCTCAGAAAATGTTGACGAAATTTAGTGTATTTAATTAGAAGGAGGAAAGTCTTAACAAGAATACAGCCAGAAACTTCAAAAAGCAAAATAATTGTCAAAATAAGAGGACAACATGTTTTAATTCTGATTGATGTCGTACTAGATCTGATGGATTTAATTTTCAGGAAGGTGAGTTTCATTGAACATTAGGTTAAACTTCTTAATAGTAAAAGCATTTCTGCTATGAAATCATTTATCTAAACAAATTAAGTTGAGAGAACTGTTTAAATAGATGCTTCAAACAGAAGTTTGGTTATGCTCTGCTTTATTTGGCTTGCCTGCATTGAGCTGGAGTTCGGACTACATGTACAGGATTTCCCCTCAGTCTCTGATTCTATGAAAAAGGAAGTGAGATCAAGGTTCATAAAAATGCAATCCAATAAATGAGACAGGTGATTGATTCAAGCATAAATATTCATTTGAACAAGACAAACTGACCAGTTTTCTTTGGCGAATGTGCCTCCTTAGTCTGTTTTATTTTCAGATATAGTGAGTCATTTCCCCCCCAAAAAAAATATTTCATGGTCATATATACCTCTGCCAGGCTGTTCGTCTTTGTACTCAAAGGGCATGAAAGAAGCTTCACTTCCTTAAGATATCCATCACTTTTGTATCATAAAGAGAAGCTCAACTCTACATGTGGATGTTCTTAGAAGAACTGTGGTGGCACAGTGGTTAGAATGCAGTATTGCAGGTTAATTCTACTGACTGCCAGCAGTTCAATCCTGACTGGCTCAAGGTTGACTCAGCCTTCCAGCCTTCCGAGGTTGGTAAAATGAGGACCAAGATTGTTGGGGGCAAATTCGCTGACTCTGTAAACCGCTTAGAGAAGGTTGTAAAGCACCATGAAGTGGTATATAAGCCTATTTGCTATTGCTATTGCTATCCGCAAAGAACAGCATGTTGCCTTTGATTACATGAAAAAAAAATATGTAAATGCTCTTGCATATTTGGAAGATATATTAAGGTACTTACTTCCTTCAGACAAATGCCATTTCTTCTTAGGTTAGCCGTCCAGCAACAAAAAAAGCTCAGAATGTTCTGAAGATTGAATACGCTGAAAATTGCCTAATCCTATCTGCAAGGTAGGCTATGTTATACCATTATCTGGTCATTTGTTTTTATTGAATCTGTGGGTCAACACATTTGGCCCCCAAGATCTCTTTAATGTCTTGCTCTATTTAAACTCCAATAATGTCCATGGTGCTCTATTGGATAATAGTCAATGTTTGACCATAAAATAAGCATCCATTTTAAATGAAGAGTCAAAAGATATAGCAATCTCTATGCTCCTCAGGTGCCAAAAGCACTTCAGAAGTACTTAGACATAAAAGGAAGAGTAGAAAATCTATTTCTAATAGACACGCAGTCTGCTTCTTCATCTTTTGTAACTTTTTTTCCTGCCATGCTTTGTCTGCTTCTCTGCTTATAGGTTCACTTGTCAAATTGCGTCCCTGAGGTGATTGGAGGGCTAATGAAACGAAATAATTAGCCAATTCTACTCAGTGGGTTTAAATGCATTTTTATAGCACTTAAATGACAGAAGGAAGATTAAAAACTTTACTGACAACATAATGGGATCCCTGTTTAAAAGAAACCATCTTAATGAATTAACCGTTATCAAAATCGGAAAGGCCATGCAGTTGGTGACAAAGAAAATCTTGCTGTGTTACTGAACCTGTTCTCTGCCTCTTTTACCCGAAGAAAGATTTGATGCCTATGCTTTTATTTTCTAACCACTCGCTTTATTTTACTTAATCTCGACAATAATATCAATAGAAGCAGGAAACAAAACAGCCTCCATTGTAACTATGCAGGTAGTCCTTGACTTACAACCACAATGAAACCCAAAATTTATGTTACTAAGTGAGACATTTGTTAAGTGAGTTTTGCCCCATTTTATGAATGGTCACTTTTTTCACTGAGATTGTAACTTTGAATGGTTACTCAGTGAACTGTTGTAAGTCAAGGACACTGTAATGAAATTAAATTCGCTTTCCTTAACTTTGGTCTATCTCAGGGCTTCCCATTCTTGACAACTTTAAGGTGGGTGGATTTCAACTCCCAGAATTGCCAGCCAGCCATGCTGGCTGGGGAATTCTAGGAGTTAAAGTCCACCCGCCTTAAAGTTGTCAAGATCGGGAAACCCTGATCTACACGGAAGCACCCACAAATGCATCCACTGGAAACAATAACATCAAAAATGAAAAGGGGGAATTCCATCTCTGTGCACTTGGCAAAATTTGGAAACTGGGTGTCAAAACCTACCGGCACATCTTCTATGTTGCTATCTATTTCATTTTTTCTGAGACTCTGTCAGTAAAATTGAAATGATAGCCAACAACACTAATATATGTTCCGCCTCAAGTCCCAGATTCTACAGTGTTATTCCAAGGAAAGCTTGGTGATCAGTTTATCTTCCCTTTAATTTCCACCTGCCAAACTCTGAGCTAAATATCTATAATTTCCTCCCAATGCGTATATTCCTAATCGTATGACAGTTCTATGCATCCGGTTATGAACTCATTGTTCACCAAGATGTGATCTTAAACACCCTCAGGCTGCGCATTTAGACAGCGAAGCTTCCATTTCAAAAGACAACTTACAAGGGAGGTGTCGTGTCTTATTTTATTGAGGCCAATGCTCAGTTTGAAGGACTCTTAAAGGACAGTTCACTGTCTGAAATGCTATCCAGTCCAAATCCAATTTTTCAGAAGTAAAAAAATCGGGAGCAGACAACCATAAACTTATCTATCAATGCCGGACAGCAAGACATCAAACCGAGCAGCTCACTCGGACCCCAAAATGATGGGCTGAACTGCATTTATCCATAGATTGCCCTGGATTGTATAACCCAGGGGTCCCCAAACCCCGGTCCATGGATCGGCACCGGTCCACGGAATGCCAGCAACCGAGCCGCGCAAACAAGCCAAACCTCATTCGTGGGATGCAGACAACACGCCAAACCACGCCCCCTTCGATCCATGGAAAAACCTTTCCCCATGAACTGGTCCCTGGTGATCAAAAGGTTGGGGGCTACTGGTATAACCTATATCTATTACAGGTAGTCCTTGACCTACAAGCAGAACTGAGTCCCAAATTTCTGTCGCTAAGTGGGACGATTTTGTCTTTGGTCACAGTTGTTAGGGGAATTACTGCAGTAGATTAATTTAAGTCAATCTGGCTTCCCCGTTGACTTTGTTGTTCAGGAGATCACAAAAGGGGATCACATGCCCCCAGGGCACTGCAACCATCACAAATATGAACCAGTTGCCAAGTATCTGTCTGTCTGTTTGTCAGTGTGTCTGTCTGTCTGTCTGTCTGTCTGTCTGTCTGTCTGTCTGTCTGTCTGTCTGTCTATCACTCTTCTCTTTGAGATTCCTACCATAACGAGCAAACGCTTGCCTATTACCCTCCCTCACTTTCTTCTTACAAGGTTAGTGAGTCAAATTTGACCGATCTGAATTCTGACCATGCATGATTCACAATTCATTGGACAATCTCCAACTATCTCCAATGAAACACGTGGTCTTTCTGTCAGAAAGCAAAATATCTCCACGTCTGAAAGCGACAAAGTTCAGACACAAAGACAGCAAATTAAAAAGGAAAGAAGGAGACTCACTGCCTAGAAATGACTTCATTTCCAGCCTAATCTAACTTGGGTCCAACGAAATTAAAGAGGCACACGCTTTAATTAGCCCTATTTTAAGTGCACTACCATCCTAGGGTAGAATCCTGCTTTAAAACAAGAAAAAGAGAAGCTGAGAATCGCAGGGCCCTGGTAAACTTCGGTGCACTTTTGGCATTCATATGGTGCAATCAGTAACGGCATCTTTCCTGGGTACCAGCGAACGCCACGATCATTAAAAAATTCATTTCAAAATCTTCCCGGAAGCTAATAAATTTTACAGCACTTTCTCATTGCAACAAAGGAAGGCTTAGTTCCAGACAAATTAAAAGTAAATTGATTGCCTTGGGGAAAACATATTCAACTATCACTTTTCTATGTTAGAAAATCCCTTTCCCTAAAACAGAGGGGGAGGGAATGAGAGGGACTGGATGTTAGAAACAGTATGGAAATGGCAGGTCTTTAAGTCCCTGTTTACAAAATTGGGTAGTAGGTAGGAAAAAGATCCGACTTGAAATAAAATGCAAATATACCACTGGGGTCCAGGCCTAACATTTGTGCTTGAATGCATGAATAATAAATATGAATAAATAGTAAACATAAAAGGATCAAACATGGCTTTCGGTGTTCACCCATGGTTATCCATCTCTCCCAGACTACAGAGACAAAAATGTGACATTTTGCTTCAGGGTGCAAGGGGAGAAGGAAAAGAGTCAAGAAGAGACAATTTTATTCTTCAGAGGCAATTCAATCAGGGGTCACATTTAGGTGTCCCAAAAAAAGATTCTCATCCTATTTATAACCATCCTGTATCAATGTTGGTACATGTATTGTGCATAATGAAGGGGAAGGAGGGCTTAGCTGAGATTGTCAGCTGGGAAGCTGACAGCTCAGGTTTCAGACTCAAGCACCGTGCGATGGGGTCAGCTCCCATCCTTGCCCCAGTTCCTGCCCACCTAGCAGTTCAAAAGACATGCGAGCTTGATAGATCAATAGGTACCACTTTTATGGGAAAGTAACAGTGTTCTGTGTGCCTCGGCATATCGTCATGCTGGTCACAAGACCACGGACACAGTCTTCGCACAGCACAGACTCGCTCGGCTGAGAAACAGAGATGAGTGCCACCTCTAGAGCCAGACATGAATGGACAGGGGGAAACTTTTACCTTTTTTGTGCACGATAAATCGCCCGGAGTGTAAGCCCTTTGGAAGCAGTAGGCCAAGCTGCAGGCATTCACACACGCATCCCACCTCAGCCTGTTTTATATTTGCAGGGTGTGGCTGAACCCATACAGAGTTCCACCCTCCAGTTTGCAGAGCTGGTTTAGCGCCATGTGTGAAACCAATCTCTCTATTTTCCCTGAAAAAAACAGACCTAACTGAAAAATAAGTCCCGGCACGATTTTTCAGGATTCTCGTAATATAAACCCTACCACCAAAGTAAGCCCCAGTTAAGATGTCAGTCAGACAATGCATTGAGTACCATATTTTCCCTGAAAATAAGTTCTAACCGTAAAATAAGCCCAAATGCGTCTTTTGGAACAAAAATTAATATAAGACCCGGTTTTATTTGGAGGGGAAATGCCATGGATGCATGTACATTAGTCTTCCGTCCCAACTCTCTACAATCTGAGTGATGCCCTACTCAAGTATTTACAGACACAATCCCATACACAGGCATAGCTATTTAAAGGCATATGCTTCTTCACATGGACCTTTGACGGATAATGGAACCCTGCAATCTGTACAGAAAAAAAATGAATGCTCAAAGGAACACACCATGTTCATTGTTTGCGAACAATAACCCTATTCTTGAGTGTTTTTAGAACGAGATCTCCGGATAGTCGAACTCCTACATAGACATCATTAAAAAGCTTTAAAACAAACTTGGGCAGTAAATTGATATGATTAGCCCCATAGTGCCGTTTCTGGAAAGGGAGAGGCAAAATCTGAAATAATACAGTTGACTAAGGTGAGAAGAATCCACAACTGAAATGCTGCCTGTATTTTTTGGTGCTGCAAAAGGGAAATATGAGAGAAGTGTGTTTTATTTATTTTTCCTCTTTCCCCGCCTTTCCTTTTTTTCCTCTTCCAAAGCTATGAATCATACAATAAAGTCAACCAGGTAAATAAAAACAAAGGATTACAGAACATGTCTATCTCTCGTCTTTGATCAATAAGCACCACTCCTACATCCACAGCTCTGAATACATCTCTGGGGTCATTATAACAGAGGACACGTTCTAACAAATCATCTCTTATTTTATTTCTGTTTTATAACAGAAAGGTGGGGGGAGGAAGATAGGTCAGTTCAATTCTTTCGAAAAGTTTTCAGATACCAGAAAGAATCTGCCTGATTCCAGAAATTGATATCTGAAATTTGCATTTCACAATTAAGAGCTTTCTCAAGTTGACACAAAAGGGAAGGAAAGGGGATTAAGTCTGAATCAGGAACCCAGCACGAGAAGGGTTAAATTGATGGTTTAAACTATAATCCCATCTCAATTAATGGGCAGGCAGCTCCAGGTTGTCTTCGAAAGCAAGCTCCTATTTATTTTAATGAGGTTTCTTTTATCCTATGCAAATTCCAAGAATCACAGGACTGGGTCAAAGGATTTAAACCTCCCTCCATTAATTCCTTTCCTAGGGCCCCAATCCCCAACACATCCCTCTGCATGAGCACAAAGAACAGAAGGGACCCCCCCCCATGACAAGTTATTTATTTTAGTCCCCAAACAAGTTTATAAAGGGGATGAATTCTCTGGCTCGCCCAATTTATTATTATTTTGTCCCTTTTGCATAACAGGAAAGTTCAGCACCCTCAAACCTGGATGGTACCCAGATGACCCTGAGAAATTCCTACAGCTGGAAGCTAGAATGGGTGGTAGGAAACACACCCTAGAACAAGAAAGTATGTCCAGAATGTTGCCAAGAAAAATATATAGCAATCCAAAGCACTTCTTTTTTATATCTCCCTTCTTGGTTGTTTGTAAGTTTGTGTGTTTTATTTTCCAAGGAGACAATGTGGAGGAGATATTACTTTATGATCATGAATGTATCTTATGCTTATATGTACACAACATAATGAATGTGCTTTATGATTATGAATGGATCTTATGTTTATATGTACACGACAGGATCAATGTACTTTATGATTATCAATGAATCTTATGCTTATATATAAATGACAAGATGAATGTACTTTATGATTATGAATGTATCTTATGCTTATATGTACACGCCAGGATATATGTACTTTATGATTATGAATGTATCTTATGCCTATATGTACACGACATAATGAATGTACTTTATGATTATGAATGGATCTTATGCTTATATGTACATGACAGGATCAATGTACTTTAAGATTATGAATGGATCTTATGCTTATATATACATGACAGTATGAATGTACTTTATGATTATGAATGCATCTTTGATTGTAATCACAGTTTGTTTATTGTATGTATGTAGGTGTACAGCATGGACACCGGAGACAAATTCTTTTTGTGTCCAGACACACTTGGCAAAATAAATTCTGATTCGGATCTTACAAGACAGGTGGATAGAGAGATGAGTACATCTTGCAAAGCCATCAACACCTGGACACCCTTTGAGAAATGCAAACCAGCCTCAGGCAAAGATCACCACCCACCCATAAATTAAGAAGCAAATTCTCTTCTTAATCTCCTCATATGACAAATTGAGAGGGAATCCATTACGGAATATTTCTCACTCCTCGATCTCCTCCATTCATTCCTAAGAAAACATCAACCTGCAAGGCCACTAATCCAACCCCAATTTCCTTACAAGGCGCAAATAGCTGGGAGACAGTGACTAATTGTACATATAGCAATTTAAGATCTGTTGGGTAGCACCACAGCATGGGCAATTGAGAAAAGACAGAAAAGACTGAAGAAATGGAGATTCCCAATTAAAACAAATGTCAACTCTTGTTCCTTTTTTTCCCCACCACTAACGATGAAATCTCATGTCCAAAAAAACCTTAGATACATTCACATAGGTAGATTCTGGGAACATTGATCAACAATGAATTCTACAAGATGTATCTATACAATGTTCATACAACTGTCCATCTCTCTCTCTCTCTCTCTCTCTCTCTCTCTCTCTCTCTCTCTCTGTGTGTGCGCGCGCGTGTTTACAGAACTCACTTGTGGGTGAAAACTGTGTGGCAGGCAAAAGAGAATCAAGAGTCTCACATTCCTTCATTGTGCTAACCCAGAAGCTGATCTGTTTGATCTCAGCTTGATCTGATCCCAGAGTCACTGTAGTTTCCAAGCCAAGGTTTCTGTGTTAACGACTTGCAAAAACCTAGCATCGGTTAAATGCCAATACAGCATGGCAAAAACAAGGCGTAGTTTAGTCTGATGTATGAATCTGGGCTAAAGCACAGCCAGGACCACCTTTGAATTTGGAAGGTCTTTGAGCAAAGTGACCTTACGGAGGCCCAAAGGTAATAGTCTGCAAGAATGGTCTTGGGAGACAGAGGGAAGAACGGCAGCCAAGGCAATGATTGGACAAGCAACCGTTGAAGGAATGGAGAGATGTGAGAAATGTCTCAGAAGAGACGCTCCCTAGTTTTTTGGGCTGTAAAGGTGAGGGAGTAGAGATATCCTTTCAGAGTCGCAACCTTGAATCTTCCAATGTTTTGCCTCACGACGGTCACCACAACCTATTTCGATTGGTCTAGTCATTTGGAGAAACTTTGGGCTTCAAATGCTCATGCACTCAAAGAGAAAACAGCTCTTTGATATTCTAAGGGGCTGCCCCAAAGAAGAGGGGGGGTCAACTTATTCTCCAAAGCTCCTGAAGGCAGGAACACGAAGCAATGGATGAAAGCTCACCAAGAAGAGAATCAGCCTAGAAATAAGGAGGAATTTCCTGACAGTGAGAACAATGAATCAGTGGAAGAGCTTGCCTCCAGGAGTTGTGGCTGCTCCAGCACAGGAGGGTTTTAAGAGATTGGACACCCATCTGTCTGAAACGGTACAGGCTTTCCTGCCTGAGCAAGGGGTTGGTCTAGAAGACCTCCAAGGTCCCTTCTAACTCAGCTATTCGCTTATTCTGTTTTTTAGAAGCCGGGATGGAGATCACAGGACTTGACGACCTTAAGGAAACCAACAGGGATTGAAAGATGTTATGTTCTGTTTTGTGCTCTGGGAAGTCCGGGG
>JANHFO010002257.1:24413-38589 GCA_032468095.1 Pareas carinatus | reverse complement strand
ATCTATCTATCTATCTATCTATCTATCTATCTATCTATCTATCTATCTATCTATCTATCTATCTATCTATTTCTCTCTCTCTCTCTCTCTCTCTCTCACTCTATCTATCTATCTATCTATCTATCTGTCATATTAGAGAGTTATAGCATTAGTTTAGCAAGATTCTGTCTGTTGGGTGTCAGCAAATAAAGGATTGGACCCGATTGGATCTTGCTGTCTTCATCTTTGGGCTTGGGCCTGATCCCAGCAAATAAAACAAGAAAAGGCAAATCAGTAAACCGTTCGCTTTAGTCAATTCCCCAGATCAGAAATGTTCCTTGACAGACCAATAATCAATCAAAGGATCGAGAGGGAGAATTCAAGGCTGGGTTTTCTCCTGGTTTTAAATCTCCCAGCAGGCTGGGTGCTGCATCGCATTCCTTAAGTCTGACCTGGGGGACATAACCTGCTCCAAAAATTCTTCTGCAATTTTCTTTCCTATCCGTTTTGGCTCGTGTTTATGAAAGAGCTTTTGTGAATTTGCTGCTCAAATGTTGATCAAAAGAGGAAGGAAGCTTGGACACATTCTAGTCAGTGGAGGTGGCATCCTTGTACTGATCTAATGGCCAAAGGCATAAGAGTGGGAACCTTTCTTTCATTGTATAATTTCCCCCCCAGAAACCTGCAGCTTCCTTAGTTTCTCTTGATTCCATTCAATTTTGATGAGTGGGACTCATTGAGAGTCCCCCACCCCAGGGAAGTGAGGACCACCAAGGAGGCTTCAAAGGGAAGGGAAGATATGAAAGAGAAAGCAACCCATTGAGTATCATCTGCCACCAAAGTCTGCTGAAGATCCCCACTGGAAGAAACGCCAAATATGTTCTCAAACACCCTGAAAATAAGATAGTAAAACAGAAGCTTCCTTGTGCAGGGGAAGAATTGCCTGAGAAACTGCAAGACAGATTTCGACCCACCATTAACCTCTCTCTAATGCATGTTGTATCAATGAAAATAAGCAGAGTAACTATTTTCCAGAGCGATAGTTGTGAAATCCTGTACCATCTCCACAATTCTAAGGGAGGAATTCTCCTGTAGGTATACTGAATGCCAAAAATGCATTTTTGACTTCCCACAGTCAATTAATTAACCCTTATAGTTGCATGAATTAACTTGGTCATATACTTATATGCAAACTGTGTAGACACATCACACTAAACCATACAGCTCATAACCCCAGTTTGCTAAATCAAGTATAATTGGCTGTTTTACACATCGTGCTCACTAAAAACCAAACAAATCACTTGATGGCCTAGTGTTTTGTATGAATCAGTCCATAACAAATGATAATATTCAATCACGCAATTTGTACCAGGCGATGGTGCAAGCAAATATCTATAGATGCATGCATTGCTGGAAAAATCCTGCATAGATTTCCCATTAAAGTATCGATTCTTTTTTTTCTTGCTTGCTTGCAACCAGGCATAGACATGGCATTTCAGTTCTAATGACTCATAAAATCTAACAGATGTGTTGGACTTCAACTCCCACAATCCCGATCACTTATGTGTCATTAAAATCAAGTCTATGATCATGTCAATATGATCCCTAGTTATCTCTCTCTTTTATTTTCCATTCAAGCTTACAATCTAGTAGCAGGATACAGCAGGATACATGGTTGACTCTACAGGGGATAGGTAGAGATCCCCAACCTCCGTCAGTGGACTGGCACAGGCCGCGGCATGCCAGCAACCAGTCCACACAAACAGAGCAAGCCTCATTTGCAAGATGCAACATGTAAAACCATGTTTCCTCACCCAAGTTGGTGGAAAAACCTTCTCCCATGGAACCAGTCCCTGGTGCCCAAAAGGTTGGGGCCATTGTGGTAAATAAGTCCGGGCCTTGCTACTACCAGAGAATCCCAGAGATCATGAAAGCAGAGTTGAGATGTCAAAAAGCATTCCAGAAAAAGACAAAGGCAATTCGTTTCTCTACTCTTACTGAGAAACCTACATAACTCTAGGTCAGGGATGGCGAAGCTTTTAGAGACCGAGTGCCCAAACTGCAACCCAAAAGTCACTTATTTATCGCAAGGTGCCAACACGGCAACACGGGCCACCCCATGGCCATCGGCGACCCCAAACACACACCCTGTGGCCATCAGCAACCCTCCAGGGCTCCCTGCGGCCGTCGGTGCCCCTCGCAGCCGTCAGTGCCCCTCGCGGCCATCGGCACTCCCCGCAGCCATTGATAGATGGCAGCCTACCCCAACATCTGTGGCCCACTCTGAGCTATGCTCCCCTCCAACCTAGCTCCTCTCCTCTCTCACCTTCACCACAGACTCGATGCCGCATTTGAGTCATCCGCCTTGCCCCAGACACGGGAGGGAGGAAGCGCTCCCATTGAGCTGCTGGACAGAGGGGCGGGTGATGTCAGAAATGTCCTCTGATGCGTGTGGAGAAGGGGATGGGAGCCCTGCATCTCTCTGGCTTTCTAGTAAAGCAATCTGTATTGGAGCGACAGCACGCATGCCCGCAGAGAGGGCTCTCGGTGCCGTGTCTGGCACGCGTGTCACAGATTCATCACCACTGCTCGAGGTCCATGAAGTTAACCAGGAGAACAACTGGATTTGAGGCCATTTTTATTTCTGTGCCAACATTTGGGGAGTCTTCATTCTCTTGCGCCTACAATCAACCCATCTTTAGGACCATAGACATCAGAGTTCCCGCGACTCATGAAAGCCAACCGATGCGGTGGATTTCAACCAGGGTCATCCTCATGCAAAGTCCCTGTCCAATCGAATTTCCCTCCCTTCTTTCCAATCCGCCGCGAACCTCACGCAGCCATGCAGGGGTTTTGAGCTAGTTGCTATAAAATGGCAAGGCGGCTAACCTCAATTCCAATCGAAGGCAGGAAGTCAGAAACCACTCACCAGAAAATGGGCTAAGATTAGACTCAACATTTTCATTATCTTGTTCGTTTTGGAGCAGTCACCAAGAACATCGTTTTCCAAGAACATTATGCAACGATAAAAAGATTCAGAACCATTTGATTATTTTTTTTTCGTCTAGCACTTAAAGCTACAAGCCGTCTTCTCTCCCCTCTTGACCTAGGATGAAGAACCATCTGCAAGCCCCTTTTCAGCAACCACAACTAGAAAAAATAAAATAAAATAAGGGCCGAGAGAGACAAGGGAGAAGAGGAGGGGCGGGGGAAGTAAAGCTACTCTTGACACAGACGACTGCAAGACTACAGGGCAAAGACAAATGTTAGCATTTCAAAACCATCACTCCCCTAATAGATCTGCCATCCCATCTACGGTTCTCTTAGCCTGCAAATCTCTAGCCGCGATGACAGGGAGAAGATGCCAGAGGGAATTTAGCTTAATAGAACTCCGTATACCTGATTTAGGGCGAGTTAATGCAATCCACCAACATTGCGATTGCAAAGTTGGCCCTGTGGCGGACGCCTGCCTCTACAGAGATGGGAGAGGAGCAGGTCTGAAAAGAACAGAGTTGGAAGGGACCTTAGAGGTCTTCTAGCCTGACCCCCTGGGGCTCAGGCAGGAGACCCTATACCGGTGATGACTAACCCTTTTAAGCACCTTTTAAGACAGACCGCAGCTAATGAGTGGCAGTTGGTAATGTCATCGCCCGGCGCTGCTACTCTCTTCTGAGCATGCTCAGTTCTGGGGCAATGCTGGGGCAACTTGGCTCGCATGCCAACAGAGAAGGCTCTGCCTGCCCACTGCGACATGTGTGCCATAGGCTCGCCATCACTGCCCTGTGCCGTTTCAGACAAATTTCTCCAGTGTTGGGAGTATCCACAACTTCCAGAGGCCAGTCGTTCCACTGATTCATTGTTCTAACTGTTAGGAAATTCCTCCTGGGTTCCAGGTTGCATCTCTCCTTGATGAGTTTCCATCCGTTGCTTCTTCTCCTACCTTCAGGGGCTTTGGAGAGTAGCTTGACTCCCTCTTCTTTGGGTCAGCCCCTGAGATATTGGAACCCTGCTAACATGCCACCCCTGGTCCTTCTTTTCATTGAACGAGACCTACCCAATTCCCGCAACCGTTCGTGATATGTTTTATCCTCCTCATCATCTTGGTTGCTCTTCTCTGCACTCTTCTTTCTAGGGTCTCAACATCTGTTTCACATCGTGGGGGCCAAAACTGGAGGCATCTTCCCAGTCTTCTCCCATGAGAATTCCCACCCAATCTCTCCCATGACCAGCGACAGTTAGGCACTGTTTTCTCGCGCAAACCCCAAAGGGAGCCACACATTTTCAACAATGAACGCCCCCTCCCCCCCGACACAAGAAGCTTTCAAAACAACTGTGGGAGTTTTAACTAGGCGAGGAACCTGGGGTCCTTTTTTTTTCATTTTTCATTGCTGCTTCCCCCATTCTCTGCAACCCTGGGCCTCGAGCCAAGATTCCAGAATTCCACATTAAACAGAGAATTAATTTCAGGCCAGAGTAATAATCACTTGTCTGGCTGACAGAAGCTATTAGTTTGTTCCAGACTGCAGGTTGTTTTTTTTTAAAAAAAAATAATGCTACTGGGGCAAGGCCAGCAAGCCCTCTGTTTACACCGAAAGCAATTTTCCCACCAACCTCGGAGGTGGCATTGCCTCTTCAGACGAGGGGAGGGGGGGTCGAGGGAGTCACAGATGAAAATGATAAGGGGGCGGTACGAGAATGAGAAAAGGAGAAGAGCTTGCATTCACGGTCAGGGCAGGGATCTGGCTCCAGACGCCGTCTGGCCTAAAAGCCAAAAATTAGCAAACGGAAAGGAAAAGATCCATTTCCACAGGGAGGTAGTCCCCGGGTGACAACCGTTCATTCAGCGATGGTTCCAAGTCGCGACGACACTGAAGAAAAGCGACTCATGGTTGTCTTTCACACCGACGACCGTCGAAGTATCCCGCAGTCACATGATCCAAAATTCAAAATGGCAACTGCCTTGTATTTTTAGGACGGTTGCAGTGTCCCGGGGTCATGTGAACCCCCTTTTCTGACAAGCGAGGTCAAAGGGGAAGCCGGGTTCGACTTAAAAACCGCGTTGCTAACTTAACAAGGGCGGCAATTCACTTAACAACTATGGCACGGAAAGGTCATAAAATAGAGCAAAACTCCCTTGACAAATGTTTCAGTTAGCAACCTAAATCTGGGGTTCCATTGTGGTCGCAAACCGAGAACTACCTGTACCAGATTAGTAGGTTTTCTATCCGTATTATGACCTTGGCACGTCCATTCTCCAGGTCCCCTGATTTAAAGAGCATTCGGAAAACATTTTATATCACAGAGTACCTGAATTTCGGTCATTAAGCGATGTGGTCGTTAAGAGAGTCATCATGTGGTCAGACCAATTTTAAAACCGTTTTTACGATTCAGTGAAATTTGCAGTTCTTAAGTAAACTGATTGGTCATTAAGCAAATTGGGGGGGGGGCTTGTTGACTTCACTTGTTTGGCATCCATTGGGAAAGCCGCAAATAGGGTTGAAGGTTTCCTGCCTGAGCAATGGTCACCATCTTGTGGGCTAGTGCCCACCAGTGAGCGGTGAGAAAATCTGGAGATTTTTTGATATTTTTTTTCTATAGTTGTATGGTTTCTGTATGTGTATCTCTCTGTGTGTCTATCTCTCATTTTCTTCTCTCTTTCTCTCTCTCTCTCTCTTTTTCTCTCATTCTCTTTCTCTCTCTCCGTCTCGCTCTCTTTCTGCGTCTCTATCTCTGTGTGTGTGTGTGTGTCTGTCTGTCTGTCTCTCTCTCTCTCTCTCTCAAGCACGAACAAATATCACACTAAAATGTGTAACACTTAAAAGAAACTTCAATTATTTTCTAATAATTAAGCTAACTTTAGTTACAATTAAACAACTTTTAAATAATTTGTTATGATTAAATAAGCATTTATGATTTTGTTATAATTAAATGAGCTTTTTTAATTTTGTCATATTAAATAAGTGTCTTTTATATTAATGAAATGGAAGTTTTCTGATCATTATTTTACAAATGTATGTACCTTTTTTAAAAAAAATTCAAATTGGTGGGCCTCGGGATTTCAAATTATGGATTTAGTGGTCCCTGAGGTCCAAAACGTTGGCGACCACTGGTTTATAAGACTTCCAGGGTCCTTTCCAACTCTGTTATTCTGTTAAATCATAGTCACATGACCACATTCTGCTGCCACCATCATAAATGCATGCTAGTTGCCCAGCATCCAAACTGCAACCGTGTGAAGATGGGGAGGGGGGTTACGAGAGCCATAAATCAAATTTCTTAACCGCCCCTCTCCCTTCTACAGAGACTCTGGGCGACATTCAATTTAATCCGTATAATAAATGTTAATAGTTTGGCCATTTGGAGAAAGAACCCATAACCCCCATTCTCAGGTTCAGGGGCTCTGACATTTCTTTCTTCAGACCTGTCATGACTTCTAACTGGGGTTAAACAAATGGTCGTAAGCCAAGAACTGAACCGTAAAGCAATACAACTTCAAAATCACTCATCCCCACTCAAAAAAAAAAGCATTAACGACAGTCGGAACAAATGTAGTGAAACCATCGCTGTTCACTTGGGGCAGGAAACCACATTGTTAGCGTTTGGTGGTGTCATCGTGAAGGATCTTCAAGGGCTACTTGAGACTGAAATCCAGGATCTTCTTTTGATGATGATGATTTATTTTATTTTATTTTTTATATTTTTACACCGCCCTTCTCCCCAAAGGGACCCAGGGCGGTGCACAGCCATCTAAAAATAATAGTCACAAACAATACAATACAAAAATGAACCATTTAAAAACAATTTAAAATGTATATATAAATCATAGGGCCAAAAATTTTAAAAGCCGGGAAAATACATACAATTTAAAACCGGATCTGGGAATTTAAAAAGTCTAAAATATTCAAATTCTTTTTCATTTACAGAGAGGTAGTGTGCGTCAGGCCAGGCCAGCCTGAATAAACAGAAAAGATTTTATAGCACGACGAAAGGCATGGAGGTCCGAAATAATACGGATTTCTGGGGGGAGGTCGTTCCAGAGGGTGGGAGCCACCACAGAGAAGGCTCTCCCCCTGGGGATCGCCAGCCGGCATTATCTGGCTGACGGCACCCTAAGGAGGCCCTCTCTGTGGAAGCGAACTGGTCGTTGGGAGGTATTTGCTGGCAGAATGTGGTCCTGTAGATAACCGGGTCCTAAGCCATGGAGCGCTTTAAAGGTCCCTTCGGGGAGAAGGGCGGTATACAAATGTAAAAACAAACAAACAAACAAACAAACAAACAAACAAATAAATAGATAGATAAATAAGTCATAACAAGCACCTTGAAGCGCACTCGGAAACCCACCGGCAACCAGTGCAGCTCGTGCAGGAGGGGGGCCACATGGGTCCTGCCACTAGCCCCCATAACCCCCCGCGCGGCCGCATTTTGCACCAGTTGGAGCTTCCCAGAGTAGCGCCATGGTACGATGGGTAGAAAATAAATTTAATAAATAAATAAAAATAATACCATTTTTCCATTCATCTAATAGAATTACTTTTAATTTACCTATAAAACCCTTTTGCATTATTAATAAAACCCCTGGGGTAATAGTACAATTACAATTACTTTTACACTACAATCATTACATTACAATTACATTAGAGTCTTACAATATACCCATAGGTATACATTTTTAACTGGTTAAACAGAGTTGGATTTATATGGTTTTTTGGGGTGGAGGAAGAAAGAGTATTTAGTAAACATAGTGAAGGCCAATAAAAAGGCAATAATAGTAAAAATAAAATTTTACTAGCCTGACAAGACAATATTATTCCTAGCAAAGCAAAGATAGGATTTACTTAAGGGAACAAGTTTTAACACTTCTTTCCTTTTTTTCATTTCAGCAAATGTGCTTTTTAAAATACTAATAATAATCATGGTTGCACAGGCAATCCTCAAGTTCCAACAATTGGGATCAGAATTTCTGTTGTTAATCAAATGAGTTGGGCGTAATTTTATGACCTTTTTTGTCACGATTGTTAAGCAACTCACTGCAGCTGTTAAGTGAATCACATGTTCATTAAGTGAATCCAGCTCCCTGCATTGATGACTTTCCTTGTCGTAAGATGGCTGTGAAGTTCTCAAATGGCAATCATGTGACCCTGAGATGCTTCAACCATCACAAATACATACCTGTTGCCAAGCACCCAAACTTAGATCATGTAACCCTGGAAATGGTACAATGGATGTAATGCGAGGACTGTTTGAGAGTCACTTTTTTAGTGTCATTGTAATTTTGAAACGGTCACTAAATAAATGGTTAGAAGTCGAGAAGTACCTGTAATAACAATATATAACCTAAGAAGTAGATAAATCTTGCTATTCAGTATGAAACTTTTTTTGTATAGGAAAAGAATGCTAAATAGATCTGCATGGAAAGAAGAAAGAAGCCCCTTTTAGTTACTGATCCATTATTGCTCAAGCAGGATAATTAAAAAAAAAAGTTTTCAAAACCTTCAAAAATAATTGAGCTAAACACGAATAAATGATTTCAGCAGACTAGGGGTGCGGGAAAGACTCTATAGTTGCTCTCACATGAATGCCTGGAAATGAAATTTGGATTCCTGCAACTCGTTGTTCAAGATACTAAACTTGAGGTTTGATTGGTGCCTCATCTCCCCCTTTCTCTTTGCTTTATTCAAGGACGCCCCGTGAAATGGAGGTGACACGTACTAAAAACGAAACAAATGGATTAGATAATCCCACTTTTATTGTAAGTTTATATTTTCATTTTAAATTTTAATCATACAAAATAAAGAGCAAGAATGATGTGGGCAATAACTGGAGTCATGTGCGATCACTTGATCGGTTTATTTTTAAAGTTCTGCTTTTCGTCCTGAGATCTACTAGAATGACATTCAAATCTAAGCTGTAACATTTGTTGCTTGAGGATTGAGGATTATTTTAAGATCTTTCCTCCTATTTTTGACAGATTATTAATTCAGTATGAATCATATATTGCCATTTCCTCCTCAGTTTTTTTTAAAAAGGATAATGTATTATTTCTTGTTATTCACAGTCTACCTGAAATAGAACAGACTGTGACAAATATAATGTTACAGTTTAAGAGGCTTTCACATTATTTGTTTGGAGATTTACCCCCACTTCTTATCAAAAGAAATCTTGAAACAGTTTTATAGCTTTTGCATGTTCTTTCTCTCTTTCTTTCCCTACTCTGTGCCATTTATGTATTGCATCAATATTCATTTAGTTACAATTTGAAATTTGTAGTTCTCTGAATTTTTTAAAAATTAAAACAGTAAAAAAATTATGTCCTTCATTTTTATTTTCTTCCTAAATTTTTGTTGTCTGTTTTAAATGATCTGTTAATATGGTTTATTATTATCTATGAGTCTGTTGTCGCCTGATTTGTATGAATGCCAAGGTTCCAGGAATTCCCTAGCAGTTTTGATTTGTCTTTGTCTAGGATACTCTCTCTTTCCCAGTTGAAACTATTGTTGAGCCTACTCATGTGTTAATAGGTTAAAGAGTTTTAATCATGTCTTCTGACTACAGATTGGTGTTCATGAATGTTCTCTGCTAGTCTTCTGCCTGCCTGTCCTACACAGTGGCTGTTACAGTACTTATACTCTATGTTGTAGATTGACTCTTGTTTTTTTCCTTTTTGAACTACTGAGTCTTTGGATTTACTTAAGATATTTGGGGGGGCTTTAGTTGGGGGTGTTACAGTGCTGTTGTGTGGTAATAATGATTGTTTTCGAGATGTTTTTGTTATATGACAGTATTATCCTTTTCATAGCTTATATTCTATGTATATTCTCTTCTATTCCAATGAGAAGATTCATTGTTTTGCAGAATGATGATGGCAAACATTATTCTAACTTCACTGAAGATGGGGCTACAGTTCTAGACTATGAAGAAAAACCAGAAGACTTCAACAAGAAAGCTGGTAACAAGCTGGCATACACTGTCACAGATATACCTCCATGGTACCTCTGCATTTTCCTGGGAATTCAGGTAAAGCATCAAAGAACAAGTTAACTGGGAATTCCTGGCAGGTGTATATTGTGCAAAAAAGTGAATAAAAATGTGAGCCAGCTTTCACAACGTCTGTCTGTCTCCCTTGCAGTTTTCTTTCTTTCTTTTCAGGAGTGGCTTGTCATTGCCTTCTTTCTAGGTATAAGAGAAAGGGACTGGCTCAGTTACCCAGCTGGCATCATGCTGGAGGTGGGACTAAAACTCATGGTCTCCTGGCTTCCGGTCCAGAGCCTTTAATCTCTACTCCAAATACATAAATAAATAAAATAATCTGGGGGTCTTTTATTTTTCCTTACAAACTATGAAATTTATAGCAGCAGAGATTTTCCTGTCAACTTAGTGCAAAATCCTGTCAATCATTTCAGCAGTGAGATGGGCAGCAAATAAATTTAATAAATATATTTTAGAAAATAAACACTTTTGAATTTTTGATACAGCTTTTAGTTTATTGTTGTCCCTTTCTTTTTGACAGTGTATCTTCCCCCAAACTGAAACTAGTTACTACTTCTGTATAGGTCAATGAAGTAGGACATTTTTTCCATGCTTACATAACTGAGCACAGGGATTTCTGTACGATCTTTCCATTGCCTGAGGTCTTTGACAATACTTTACCTGTCTCTTCTTGTTTAAGTAGAAAATATTGCTAGAACTGGCATACTGCCAAAGCATTATTAAGCAGTTCTTTCAAAAAACAATTTTCTGTTATAAGTTACTTCTTCGCGCCTGAGCGTGAAGACTGAAACTGGAACACGAGAGTCATGATTAAGGTTTCTACTATCCTTTTTTATGTTAAAAAAACCCCCATACAGAATGGATGGGAGGAAGAGAATAGATGCATCTGCACTTTTAACCCTACAAGTTGGAACGGCTTCCTCATTCTGGAGGCAACCACCCACATAGTTAATCATAACCTAAGCGGGTCTAGAATGTGTACTTATGGAGAAGGAATCATACTAAAATACACCAAATTGTTTGGATAGTTTAAATGTAAGCAATTAATGTAATGTAAGCAAGTTAATCAAGGAGTTAAATGAACTCTGGTTTCAATTGAGTAAATGTTGAGTAAACAGGGGTTCCACCAAGGACTCCACAAGTGATTACCTAATTTAAATGCTACATGTAACTTATGAAGCAATTCACAGGACTGTATAAGAAAAGAAAAACACCTATTGTTTCACAGTATGGCCTAGTTTAAACTTAATTCCTCATGAGCTGCTCAAAAGCAAAGGGAAATTCACAATGTATAGATTTCTGCAAGGAGTTGCCTTCCATTGGGAGATACTTCAGAATTTAACTTAATGCAAAGCACCCTGTTAGTTCAGGTGATCTTTTGTACAGTATAATTAATATTTGGAAATCTACATGTGGTTCAAAATCTTACATGAAGGAAAGCCCATCATCCTTCAAAGTACTTTCTGCCATTTGAGTTGAGCTATCAGTTTCTTAGCTAAAATTTATTTGAGTTACTTTTCTTATGGTCAGAGGACTGTTTAGTTTTGTTTCTAAAGTTCCAAATCAGCTGTTGGGCATAGGGGGAAGCCTGCAGAGAGAGGAAGGAAGGGGAAGGAGAGGGGAGAGCGGAAGGAGAGCGAGGAGGGTTGTGGAATGAATCAGTTGAGTTTCATTATTTCTTACGGGGAAATTCACTTTGATTTACGAGTGCTTTGAATTACAAGCATGGTTCCAGAACCAATTATACTCTCAATTCAAGGTTTTACGGTAATTGAAAAGGAAGGTCGGGTAGAATGAATGCTAGCTACAGGTCTGGCCCTGGGTTTTTTATATTTTTTAGGCATTTAAACTTACATTTCCTTTATAGTGAAATGAACCAAAGGTTGCTAAAGCAGTAAACTAATTTAAACAGTAAACTTGATCATAAAAACAAAAACAGTTTTTTAAAAGTTCACATCAAGAGTTTGGTGGTAGCATATCTGAAGCTTAAAAGAAGAGGAGCTTATATTTTAAGATGGTCTTTTATAACATAGGCATCGCTACACAAAAAGCTTTGTTTTATGCACCACCCCCCATTGCAGTTGGTAAGCAAAATGCTTTTTCTCTTATCTGCATTTCTTCCCTCTTGTCTGTTTCTTAGCATTACCTGACTGCACTTGGAGGTCTCGTCGCAATTCCACTCATCCTTTCCAAATCACTTTGCCTGGAGCATGACACTCTGACCCAAAGCCACCTGATCAGCACCATCTTTTTTGTCTCAGGGATCTGCACTCTTCTTCAAGTTATCTTTGGAGTAAGGTAGTAATATATATCTACATCATGATGCCTCTTCCTGATTACATCTACCCATCCCATTAGGTCCTGCAGGAAGGGCATGTGAAGGTCTCGTCTGGCGGGACCTAGAAAACATACCTTTCCTGCTGTGACTCCTGCTGTCTGGAACCTCAATTCCCCCCACTTTTTTTTAGCATTCAAGAAAGTCCTTAAAATCTGGTTTTTCCAGCAACTTCGAAGATACTATTGGGAGCCTGCATGGTGGTTATATGATGTTAGGTGATTGTTAT
This sequence comes from Pareas carinatus, assembly GCA_032468095.1. Classification (NCBI taxonomy): domain Eukaryota; kingdom Metazoa; phylum Chordata; class Lepidosauria; order Squamata; family Pareidae; genus Pareas; species Pareas carinatus. The sequence goes on along the minus strand of JANHFO010002257.1, from coordinate 26,059 downwards.
TCTTCCACAAACTTGACTTTTTTATTTTTAGTCAATTTTTGGCATTTTAAAATTGCTATATTGTTTTAATTGTGGTTGTGCTTGTATGTCACTCGGAGTCACATTCTCAGGGACAGAAATGGCACTGGTTGCGTTTGTGGATAATCTCTGGTGAGAGCGGGATAAGGGTAGTTCATATATCCTTGCTCTTCTCGATCTCTTGGCAACTTTCAGTACCATTGACCATGGTATCCTTTGGGGACAGCTGTGAGGTTTGAGGCTGGGTAGTGCAGTATTAAAGTATGTTTCTGCTAAAGGGCATATTTTTAACAAAAATAAATTAAAGAAACTTTTCATCAGCTGTTTCCAGTAGGAATTAACAAAATTTTGTATGGGGCCTTTAAAGCAGTATAATGTTTGGGAGTTTTAAAGCAGAGGTAAGATATTATCTTCTTCTTTACATGACCTTACAAGGAATCTCACCAGCTTGAACGAATTCTAAAGAAACCCATTCATGTGAGCACGGAGACAATTTAAATATATGCTGATAAGATGCGGTAGCTAGTTGTACTCCAAAATGACTCCTCCTATTTCTTTGATATATAACGTTTTTTATTTTTGCCTCTTGAGAGTTAAAGAACATGCATAACATGGTCTCTTATTTTTTTGGATGAAAAATTATAGCTCCTTAATCTGAAATATGTGCTTTATTTGGATCAACAAGTAGAGAGATTTTCTAGAGGAAATTTTTTTCCAAATTATAATCCAGATGAAGAACATATTCCAGTTTAAAGCCCTGGACTGCTTTCTCTCCAAGTGCCTTTTCTCCAGATTTAGGTCAACTTCTTAAACATAAAAAACAAAATAATATATAGGATCGTATCAGTTAAATAGAGACTGAATCAGTCTGAGAAGCTTGATACATCTTAGTCCATCTTGATGATTAGGTTTTAGTCATTCTACTGTGAGCTTCTGTCTTTGATCCAGCCTTTGTACAGTAGAAAGGAAAATACCTCTAGCCAAAAGCTGACACTAACAAACTTAAGAAACACAAAGGCAGCTGGGCAACTACCGTATTACATCGATTATAAGATGCACCCTTATTTTTCTAAATTAGAAATGGAAATAGGTTTTTGTTTAATTGCAGTGTAGTGGGGAGGAGACAGATGAGACTCGGAAGGGTTTCCTCCATGCTGGACAGTCGGGCGGTACGCGGACCAGCTGAGGCGGGGGGAAACAAAGCTTCTCATCTGAAAGGGCTTTCCTTTCCTCCTCTCAACTGGTCTGCACGCGTCAGCTGTTCAGCAGCGAGAGGGGGAAAAGAAAAACCCTTAGCAGCAGGAGGAAAAATGTGCATGGGCCGCAGATTAGAGTTAGGGGTGAAAGCTGGCCAGACATTTTGTTTGCTTTGGGAGATCGGAAGCTGGTCTGCTTTGTCGACGTCGCCATCCTGAACACCAAGAACCTGGAGCGGAGGCTTTGACTGCTTCCGATGAGCTTAACGGCATTGAGACCCCGGACAGAGTTCATCTGGAAGAGAAAGAGCTCGTGGTCATCCGGGAAGAGAAGAAGAGCTTGTCCAGCACCAAAGGCACCGTGTGTGTATTCAAGCAAAGTTCCTGCAAGAAAGGCACCGTCAGCGCTTGGCTCAACCGAGACCTTCAGAA
>JANHFO010002257.1:0-19910 GCA_032468095.1 Pareas carinatus | reverse complement strand
ACACACACACACACACACACACACACACACACAGAGAGAGAGAGAGAGAGAGAGACACACACACACAGAGAGACAGAGAGAGAGAGAGAGAGAGAGAGAGAGAGAGAGAATTCTACAAAAAAAATCAAATAATCTCCAGATTTTCCTGTAGACCACCAAAATGTTTCTCAAGGCCCACTGGTGAGTCCCGGCCTGCAGGTTGGCAACCACTGGTTTATACAGCACCTTTATTTTTAAAAAAATGAAAACAAGCAAAAAAATGCCACTAGATGACAGTTATTCACAGTATTTGAGTGGCTGCCACAAAAAAGAGGGGGGTCAACTTATTTTCCAAAGCTCCAGAAGGAAGGACAAGATAACAATGGATGGAAACTAATCAAAGAGAGAACCGACCTAGAAATAAGGAGAAATTTCTTAACAATGAAAACAATAGATTGGTGGAATCAGTTGTTTTCAGAAGTTGTAAACTTTCTAAGACTGGAGGTTCTTGAGAAGAAACAGGTCAGTCACTTGTCTGAAATGACCTCAATGGTCCCTAGGTTTAAACTTCGATATGGATACAAGCAGTCAAGATAAGACTTCCTCACTAAAAGCTTCTCGAATGTTGGATTGAATCAGACAGCCCAAAGTAAAGCTGAACTCACACATCACTCTAAGCCATTGTCCGCGTGAACCTGACCTGAGATAGTCGCAGAGGCCTTCATCTAAGAAACGGAGTTCAAACAATGCAGTCAAGTTCTAGGTATGGCATCACAGCAGCGAGTTATCTGAAATGACTGTCAAATTAAGGGAATTATAAAAATGCAAAGGGTCGGGGGTGAGTGTCACTCCAAACCTGGCATTTGGTTCCCCCAAATCCCACAGCGTGATCTTGGTAGAACTGAAGCCCACAGATTTCCCGCAAATTCAACCTGGGAAAATGAGTCCTGATTCAGGGTGGATACAAATTGATTTTTTTTTAAATCAAAAATCAAAAAATCAGATTTAAATCAGATTTAAAAAAAAAAATTATCAAATTTATTTTAATAAAAAGCATTTGGAGTAAAAATCTATCTAGTTTTCTATTTAAGATACATGAATAATTTAGTTCATTCAGCATGAAATGGAGCTTAGTTATTTAGCACGAGGCTGTATATTCTAAAATATTTACATTTTTGATAAAATTCAATGAATCCAAGCTCTACAAGTTGAGATAACATGCACCGCATTGACGCATTGACGCAATTTCCCAGTAAACATGAGATAAAACAATGTTCAGGAACATTTCTTTATCCCGTTGTTTTGCAAATCTATGTACACTACGAATTGTATGATTGCTTGAAGAGAAATGCATCTGTCACAGGCTCTAAGTGTGAGGAGGAATTGAATGAGTTTACCAAAAAATGTAAATATTGCAGAATATACAGCCTCATGCTATAATATATAACTAAGCTCCATTTCATGCTGAATAAACTAAATTCTTCATGTATCTTAAGTAGAAAACTATCTTTAGATAGATTTTTTACTCCAAAAGCATTTTATTAAAATAAATTGGATAAAAATCATTGTTTTTTTTTATCCAGACTGATTTAAATCCAGCCTTTTCACTAGCGATTTAAATCGACTTAATTTAAATCAAATCCACCCTGCTCCTGACATAAATATCCCCTGCCCTAAATCAGTGATAGCAAATCTATGGCACATGTGCCGCAGTGGGCATGTAGAGTCCTCTTTGCTGGTACGTGAGCCAAGTCGCCCTGGCATTGCCCCAGACTGAGCATGCTCAGAAAGGAGTGGTGGTGTCAGGAAACGACATCACGGGGCCATGTACATGCTCAGAGAGTAGCGGCGCCAAGTGATGATGTCACGGGGCCACGCACATGCTCAGAGAGTAGCGGCACTGTGTGATGATGTCATGGGGCCATGGGCATGGTCAGAGAGTAGTGGCGCCAGGCAATGGTATAATGAGCTGCAACTCATTAGCTGTGACTTTTCCTGGCACTCATTGTTTAAAAGGCTAGCCATCTCTGCCCTGAATGCTTACAAAGAGAGTTATTGGGAACTCAGTTACTACTCTTTTCTTCAATAGAAAGAATTTCATCACATGTTGCTTGAATTCATCCTGAAAACCCAGGATATGGGGGGAAAGCAACATTTGTTTCTTGCTGTCCAAAAGGTGGTTTTCACCAAAATTGGACCGTTCTGATCAACAATCTCCAACTACAAATTAAGGGAGAAAACCCCTGCTGTTCTAAGGAGTCTTACACTGGAGTAACATAGCCTCATACTATCTCATTACTTCTCTGAGGTACAGCAGGGAGTCTACATCAAAGAGACCTGGCTGGCAAGGTCACCAAAATCTCATACAAGTTTTGACTCTCTTAGAAAGCAACTGAAAGCTCAAAAGGGGGTGGGGAATGATTGCTATGTAGGCAGGCAAAGTTACTCTGGTTGTTAAGACACTGCGACTTTCTGAACCCCTCTGGAGTCACGTGTGAGTTCCTCCAAAATCCCTGGTTTCCCTATTGTCAGCTTCAACTTTCAACGTCTGACATTGTAATTAAGAAGAGGAAAAAAAACAGATCTGAGAGGGCCCTTGATACTGTCTGAACTTGGCTGGGATTTTTGCAGGCGTTTCATCATCCAAACTAGGTAACATCATCATCAGTGCTGGTGCCAACACTTGGAACTCAAAGGAACAACTGCTCGACGTTCAGAAAAGCAAAAGAACAGATCCTGAATGGAATGGGGTGGCTATCCCTGGCACTGATGATGGTACCTAGTTTGGGTCATGAAACGTCTGCCAGAAACCAACCAAGCTCAGGGAGCACAGAAGACTTCTCATTTCAACCCTCAGCTATAAATATTCTCCTTTCTTAAAATCAGATCTTTCCTAAAATGCGGGTTCTTAGAAATCTGTATTCTATGACCGTTCAAATCTAGACTGTCCCAAACCTATTTTTAAAAAAATTGTAGAGCATGGCATGATGAATGCGTTTTGTGACAGGTTTTGTCACAAATGTTTTGACATGGGTTGTGACAGTACGGTTGTACTTTATAACATGACGACACGAAGAATGGTACTTTAGGAGTACGAATGTAATTATGATTAGGATCGTGGCTTGTAGATTACACCTAATACGTACATGACATGATGTACTTTATGATTATGAAGGTATCTTATGACTGTAATCACTGCCAATTACAGCCTTATGAATGTACTTTATTATGAATGTATCTTAAGATTGTAATCATTGTTTGTCAATTACAGCCTTATGATTGCAATCACAGTTTGTCAATTGCAGCCTGTATGTAAGTATAGAGCATGAACAGCAGAGACAAATTCCTTGTGTGTCAAGACACACTTGGCGAATACATTCTGTTCTGTTCTGTTCTGTTCTGTTCTGTTCTGTTCTGTTCTGTTCTGTTCTGTTCTGTTCTGACAAAACCTGGATAAAATTGCCAGTGGAGAAACCAGGGATGCTTCGTGGGTACCCTGTTTAGAACAAAACCGGGTGAATAAGAAAAGGGAAAAGAAATGCGCTTGCTTTATGTAACATCTGGGCCATGGTATCTAGCTGGTCTTTTGCATGGAGTTAACAATGGTTCAGAATTTGGAGAGCTCCGTTTTAGAACAAAGATTAGACCTTGCCTGTATTATCAAGCCCCTTTAGAGTACATAATCCTATATCCTCGCCAGAAGTCAAGGTGGGGAGAGAAAGGTAGAATGAAGCCTGTTTTATAGAACAAGAAGCAAGCTTTACTAACACCTATTCTGTGGGGAGTTGGTTTTTTTAAACTTCCAGGTTCTTAACTGCTACAATAAAAAGGAGCCTTGTGTTTTAAAAGGCCAGCTGCCTAACAACTCAAGTCTTAGCCTTTCTCTGGCTAAAGAGACAGAGAGACATTCTATTAGGTGATTTTTCTCTTTCGCTCTGCCCTTAAAGACACCCACTCACGACCAAGATACACACAAGAAATCTCAGGGTAAGTGGCATATAAAGCCCACTACGATGACTAGTGTATCATAACTTGAACCAAGCAGCATTTTGCCTATGGGTTCTAACAACAAGAGGAAAGCCACATGTTCACCAGCGGTGTTAGGAAAAAGTCTCCCTGACACTCAAATCTATAAGTCTCTTAGTGGTTAAGGTGCTGGGCCAATTACCAGGGGATTAAGTTCTGGCTCCGCCTTAGGCATGAAAGCTGACTGGGTAACTTTGGGCCAATCACCAGGAGCCAGTGAATTCTGGTTCCGCCTTAGGCATGAAAGCTGACTGGGTAACTTGCAGCCAACCACCAGGAGCCAGTGAATTCTGGTTCCACCTTAGGCTTGAAAGCTGACTGGGTAACTTTGGGCCAACCACCAGGAGCCAGTGAATTCTAGTCCCACCTTAGGCATGAAAACTAGCTGGGTAACTTTGAGCCAATCACCAGGAGACAGTGAGTTCTAGTCCTGCCCTGAGCCTGAAAGGTGGCTGGGCCAGTCACTTTCAGCTCAACTCACCTCACAGGACTGTTGTTGCAGGGAAAATAGGCGGAAGAAGAAGCATTATATAGGCTAACTGCTTTAGTTATGGCGTAATTAAAAGTGGGATAAAAATCTAATAGAAAATAATAAATCTAAAATGGATGGAGCCCAAGAAAATGCACCTTAGGGAAAACAAACGGGTCAACCAAGCAGTCATCTCTCCTGTGTGTTACCTTTAGCAGTTCCACTCAAACTTTCACCATTTTTTTTGCTAAATAGCAGTAGCAATTAGTTCAACCATTTCCATGTAATCAGGCTGGCTTTGTAAATAGACAACCACTCGTGAATTATTATCCTCATTTCTGTCATCGACGTCACCATTATAAAGAGCGCTGAAGTCGGTGAAAAAAAACAGTTCTCTGCTACACAAATAAAAGGAAGGAAGACGCACCTATGCAAATCTGTCTCTATTTAGGGAACACTCGCCGTACAAAGTGCCATTCGGTTACGGTGACCACTTCCACGTTCAGCCCACCATTCGTGCCGCGAGTAATTTTGTAAAGTGCTTAAATGTCATTGTGGGCACCACTTCAAAGGCCAACACAAGTTGCCATTTTCTCAACTTCACGAACCATGGATAGTTTTTATGGTTAATGATTTGCATTACATAACTCAGATGCGAAGGTAAGGCACAGGCTATGCATCTCCCCCATCCCCCAAAAAAACCCCACATGATTTTGCTCAAAATAGATGGAGCAATGCATCCTACACAACAATGGCATTCCTTTTTTATTCTATCTACCAGTTTTTATCTTAACCAGTGACAATTTGCTTTTGAAATTGCCTTCAAAAGAGAAGAGAATCTGAGTGACATCCACACCAATGCAACGTGGTACCCCCTACACTTATAGTTTGTGCTCGTCAAATACCTTATTTATTTTTCTGAATTCTGAATTCATACGAAGCATAAACTATTACCATTTTCACACAGCCTGGGTTTGCACACTAGTCCAAAACACCAAAACAAAATCAAGGTTTCGAACTTGAAACTAACCAGGTTTTGTGCGCTGTGCAACTACTAAGGCTTTAATTGACTTGACTAAACCTGTTCTGCAAACACAGACATTCGGTTGTAAAATGGCAAAGGGGTGTGATGTAAATCTTATCTTACATGATCTACTACCATCTTTCTAGCACTTTGTAGCCTCCTTGGCTTCCAAAACTTGCATTAAATGCCAAAGAGAATAGGAAGGAGCTTCTGATGGGACTTTTTCAGTCTTGGATAATGTAGGCAGCCTCATGGGAAGACAGAACAGAAAACATTGCCGTAAACAGTAACATCCTCTTCACCATATCCAATAAGAAAGTGTTAGGTTGCTTCCAGTATCCAGGGAACCTTTTCAGTATTACCCGAGCATCGTGGGTTCAATAAGATTCTCAGGATGAGGTTGGAGGAAATTTTTACACTTTATTGCGATGGTCATGCAAGAAGTGGGTGACCAACTTCCTCATATGACAGTGTTCAGAGCGAGTGGCACACCAAGCGGAGTTCAAGCAGCTTTTTATAGACCTTGACCCATAAAGCACAAGTTCAACTGTGGGGTTTTTCCACTACCATTTCCTCTTTCCAGCCCCTGGCCCCCTTCTGCCCTTGGCACCCCATCCTTCCTTTGTCTGAACACCTCCTTATATGGTATTTCCTTCCCCTTCTGCATGTGGCCCTCAAATGCTCTTTCAACTGCTTGGTGCCCTCTGGTCCTGCTCCCCTTGTCAAGAGGAACTTTCTCTCAGTACACTTGGCATTTCTTTGGCTCATAGAAATGCTTAAGGGTGTACACAAGGACGTTCCTTATAAAAGCAAGCTCAAAAACACCACCAAAAGAAATTTGGAAGAAATTCTCAGGCATCTTGAGAACATCAACACCCTTTCCTGGGATATACGTGTGCGTCAAAACGAGCTTGGTCAGATTCTGAGTTTCTAGATTGCACTGTTGCCCCATAGACTATGCCTCAAAGCCTTGAGTGTATACTGATTGATAAGCATCCTCTTGCTTCAGCTCCAACACTTAAACAGTCTTGTGAAACTCAAGGATTTGATCTTCTTCCATCTCATTGCAGTTGTCAAATAACAACCGAAGAACAAGATCGCAAGAGTAGCTACTTTTGGAATACCTGGATGATTATTCACAGGTCGATGCCATTCAATTGCAGTGGAGAAACTTGATTATACATCCCGTATCAACACTGGCACTGACATGAAGCTTTAATTCTCTGGAACGGTGTGATATTACATCTGCCGTATGCCCTTAATTGCATTTTTTAAAAAATTCTCCCTCACTGCCAACTGCTATAGTCTGTTGAGTTCACTATTGGCTCCAAGCACTGCTGCAGAGATTCAGAAGTCTGCCTTGGTGTCAACTTGGAGTGGGTAATCTTAAAGAGGCCAAGTACTAGGTTTGGCATGCAAAACTCTGAGTGCAGTATGATGCAATCCAAAAAGGGAAAACACAGGAAAAGGCAGCCAGAGCAGCAGATGGGAAAGGGAAAAAAAACATGGAGGACATGTTGGTTGGTTGGTTGGTTGGTTGGTTGGTTGGTTGGTTGGTTGGTTGGTTGGTTGGTTGGATGAAAATCAGCAAGGCAGGCATTGGGGACAGAATCCCCATATTTCTCATAGAACTCAAGGGGAAGAGAGACAGAATTGAATTGAAACCGTTATTGTCATAGTACAACATGTGTACAATGAGATTGGCTGAGTCTCCTTTCGTGCACACACACACACACCCCAACATATGCAAACAACTCACAGTGAAAGACAAAGAATCCCTCGCCCAGTGAACCTATTAACAAGTACCCAGTCCTATTTCACCATGTGAACTCGCATCGGACCATGTCAACCCCACCAGGTTGTTATAATCTTATTTTTCATTCAGGAGTCTGACAGCCCACAGATAAAAACTGTTCTTCAGCCTGTTTGTGTGGCTGTCTATACTTCTGTATCTCCTCCATGATGGTAGGAGACTGAAGAAGGGCTGACCAGGGTGTGAGTCATTCCTGAGGGTTTTCCTCACTCTTCTAAGGCAACGGGGCCTAGCGATGTCATCAAGTGGTATCAGGGGATAGCCCACAATTCTTCAGTACAGTCTTTCTATCCGCGACTGTCAAGCCAACCTACCACACCGTAACGCAATGAGTGATGACACTTTCTATTGTGGACCGGTAAAAGGAGGTCATCCATTGTTGTTCCATTTTATTTTTTCGCAAGACCCCAAGGAAGTGAGGTCCCTGTTGAGCCTTCCTGGCCGCCTGGATCGTGTTGATTTTCATAACCAGAAAAGGGTTATGTGGTGATCACCTTGACCAACTTTCCATCTTAATTTCTGCTCCCTGGAAAACTAACCCCCAAGCCGCCAGGAGATTGCCTATCCGCCCCCCCCCATCAAGTAAGAAACCATCACCAGCATCACAATACTGCAACTGGAGAGAGTGAAGTCAATAGACAGTAAGTCTAATCTTCAAGCATCTAGTACATCCTTTGCAAAAAAAATAAAATAAACTTCAGACTTGTACAAGCAGCTGACATTGTTGTTTTTTTCTGATTTCCAAACAGCAGCATGAAGCCAGGGTAAGAATAAGTCCCATCAACCCACATTTCCCAGTCTGGTACTTACTTCTGAGCAACCCAAACCGAGAGATGCGTCTATTTAAATTGTTAGGCCAAAAACAAAATGTACTACATTTACAGCCTGCTGGGCAGGAACGAATGATACTGGTAGCTGGTCTGCTCATTCTGTCATCACTGACCATTATTCCACCATGGTGGATTTCTGAGAACCAGTCTAGTATTTAAGGCGCTGGGCTAGAAACAAGGAAACTGTGAGTTCTAGTTGCACCTTAGGCACAATGCCAGGTGGGTGAGTTTAGGTCAGCCCTAGGAAGGAGGTGACAGCAAATCACCTCTGAAATGTTTGCCAAGAAAACTGCAGGGACTTCTCCAAGCAGTCACCAGGAATCAAAAAAGGACTCAAAGAAAGACACACTAAACGAAATAAAAAGGGTGAATTCTCTGCACCAGTCCAACATTCTGGTTCACCACATCACATTAATCCAATATCAGGTTGCCAGTTGCAAAGTAACTGACACACATATCTTCCCTAGAGTTTATTAAAAACCTAGATCTGCACCATACCTATCTTGGTTACTAAAAGGATCCCTTTTCCACATTCACTCAATACACAGGAGAGTCAATTGATGAATGGATTTGTGCAAATCTCTACCCAAAATCACGATAAAGCTAAGCTGCCTTAGCGGGCTGTGTAAGCGTAGCTCCCAAATCTCTTGTGTGAACCCAGCCATAGCCAGGATTCGCTTTTGCAAAGAAATAAGCCTGGAAACCATGTATTTACCCAGGTACCCAAAACGAAATCAAAACGAGAAGCCGCACATAGCAGGCTGTCAATATTTCACCCGCTTCTTAGTTTTGTTATTCTGTGCAAAGTCAGAAACGTGACAACACCATTATAAAAATATTATTACTTGATATTTACTTAATGCCAAGTAATAATTCGAAGAGAAGCAAACCTGTGTTAATCAAAAACGTCCAACGGGATTGGGCACGTACTCCGGCCAAATGAGTATTTTCGACTCCCGGCAGTGAGAAAAAAAGAGCTTGTCTTCTGATTAAAAAAAGCAATGTTACATCACAGCGTTTTTCTCCAACAACCGTCTCAACCCCAAGAAGACGGGGAAAGCAAGGGATTTCTGCTTCAAAATTGAAAAGGATGTCTGGAGAGAAGAGTATCCTTGGACTAGGGCAGTGGTGGCTAACCTTTTAGACACTGAGTGCCAAGGCAAGTCGCAGCTAATGAGTTACTGCTCGTGATGTCATTGCCCGGTGCCACTAGTCTCTTCTGAGCATGCACAGGGCCCTGTGATGTCATCACCTGGGGCCGCTACTCTCCTTCTGAGCATGCTCAGCTCTGGGGCAATGCTGGGGTGACTTAATTCGCGTGCCAACAGAGAGGGCTTTGCGTGCCCACTGTGGCATGCGTGCCACAGGTTCTTCATCACTAGACTAGGGACTTCATTTGAAGGAAATCTACAGTGGTGTCCGTCCTATAATCCGTTCTGCATCTCCTGAAGCACATAGCCGCCAAATCTCCATTTCCTTGTTGGAAGTTCAACGTCTCTATGGATTTTGCACTAGATCATGCAATTCATCCAAAAATTTCTACACTCTTTATTCCGATGGGGGTAGCTAATCTCAAAAGGTCAAGGAGACAAAAACATCTTCCCATCATTTGTTACCGCCAAGCTGAGGAATTAAGTGCTTATCCTTATGTCAATAAGGGATGCTTCAGATCATGGTGCATCAAAAGCTACAAGAGTCCCTGATCTTGAAGATGCTAGAAGCTGAACATGGAACCTCCTACACGCAGGATAACTGTCTCACTACTTGACTAGAGTCATGTCTCTAAACTTCTCATCTCTCTAATGACAAGGCACAGAAAAGGCTTTTTCTCATTTCGTAGTGAGATGGAGCTACAGCATCTACTGAGCAATCCTGCAATCCGAGTAGAAGGCTGTCACTGTGAAAGACTCTAAAGGAGTCTGGGAAAGGAATGGAAGGAAGAGGAACCACCAAGAGAACAACATAGGCCAATCCTGGGCAGCTCATCTCACAAACTGCAACTCAACTCAACCCTGCGTATACAGAAACTTGAGAAGAAGCATTTTGAAACATTTCAATCGGTGTTTATGGTGGTTGGGGAATTCTGGGCGTTTGAAATCCACACATCTTAAAAGTTGCTAGGTTTGAAAAACACTGATTTAAAGAGATTGCACCTTAATGGACCCGTGACCTATGCAGACTGGAAATTGCTTTTTGCTCTTTCAAAGATTTTGTATCTACCCCATGTTTTAAGATACCTTGCTGGTGGTCTCTGTAATTCTTGCTTGCTTGATCTTGCCTAACAAATTTAACAACAACCCGCCCCCCATCTGACAGCGGCATACAGAAAACAGCTTTACTTTCCATTTATTCACTGGATCCAGGACCTATTTCCAAAGACTTTGGGGACAAATCAAGTCCTTCCCTCATTACTGTTACACGATAAAACAGACCCAAACACGAGAACATTTGATTTGGAACTCTGATCTTTTTACGCATTTGTCTTCCCCCATGAATTCCCCCAATTAAACTTTGCAACGTAGCTTAAACGTCTCTCCCACAGAAGCCATCACACGTCACTAAGCGGTGCTCACAACATAAGTAACTAGTTCAGGTTTAGTGTACATTCAATGGCTGCATTCATGCAAGCTGCTACGTGTTACCCTTGCTTGAACGCAGTCAGTGTGGTTAAAGACTCGATCCTCAGAAAATATTCAGAAAGGGGTGGACACTATGTGACCTGACTGCAACATACCACAGTCACACAGAAGCTCTTTTAATAAAGACCAGCATGCATCTAATCAGATTCAGCCAGAATCTCCAGTCCAGAACTTTTCCCTTGACCAAAAACTGTTAAATTGATCACTCTGTGCCCACTGGATCATTGGATCATCCATTCTTACAAGAGACAGGTCAGAGAGATTCCTCAACTTATAACTATTTGTTTAGTGACAGTTCAAAGTTACAATGGCACTGGAGAAAGTGACTTACAACCTGTCTTCACAGGGTTCTGATCCAACAGGCAGATAAACTCCACAGAGGTTTGATAGTCAATGAGGTTTATTTCCAGGTATCTCAAATCATGATTACCAACATCTGGAATCTAATACTGCTATATCTGACCAAGGTATTAAAAAGTCCTTCTGTGACTTTTGCAGTTAAGACAAGAGCCTACTACCCTTAAAAGCCCATAACTGGAGCATTGTTTTCTTCCTTTTTACAAAGACAGATACGGTCATAATGAAGAGTTTTCTATGTTTGATGAATAAACAAAAGCACTTCAAAATTCTAGGTCCCTGGCCATCACTGCTCTGCATGGATTCAACCGGTCACCATCAACAGCAATAGCACTTAAGACTTATATATCACTTCATGGTGCTTTACAGCCCTCTCCAAGTCATTTACAGAGTCAGCCTCTGGCCTCCCACAATCTGGGTCTTCATTTGACCAACCTCGGAAAGATAGAAGGCTGAGTCAACTTTGAGCTAGTCCGGATTGAACCTCTGGCTATGGGCAGAATTAGCAACAGCAATAGCACTTATACCGCTTCACAGTTCTTTTACAGCCCTCTCCAAGCCGTTTACAGAGTCAGCCTCTGGCCCCCCACAATCTGGGTCATTTGACCAACTTCGGAAGGATGGAAGGCTGAGTCAACCTTGAGCTGGTCAGGATCAAACTTCCGGCTATGGGCAGAATTAGCCTGCAATACTGCATTCTAACCACTGCACTACCACGTCTCTATACAACATTGACACGTACTGATTGCTGATAACATTATGCAGTCTACCTTTGCAACTATGCTAAACCATGTTGGGTGGAGGAAAAACCTGGAGAAAGCCGTAATCATGCAATGGATACAAGGATCCTCCACAAGACACACTCAAGCCAGATCGTGTCCATGCATTTAGTTCTACAAGAGGTTCAAGTAAGTAGCCAATATAAACAATTCCTGTGTTAACTAAAGTCAACAAAAATCACTAAGCTCGTTTCTCGGAGTGACCAATCAGGTGCACTAGAAAAGCCTGTAGAGACAGCCCTACACACTCCGATTTTCCGCACTCGCGAATTTTGCATGGATTCAGGAGGCGCCTGGACATAAAATACCCTGCATTGTTATCATACCTAATAGCCACTTTCAGACTTCTCTTTGGTAGGTCTGTCACATCCAACGTGGCATTCTCCAAATAGGCTGGTCTACCATTCTCATCGTGAAGATGATGTGAATTAGGAGTTCAGGTTACTCGGAGAATGCCACCTTCGGGGATGCTGGTCCAATATTTAAAGTGGCCCAAGATGGCAGCCGACGTCAACTCAAAAAACGCTTGGCTTCTATTTAGCCCCCAGAGCTGCTAGCTCCAACAAAAAGGCTCATTCGTGGTTGCAATTTGGAGGGACCTTCCCAAGGCAAGGGAAGTCCCTCTTCAATCCAAGAGAAAAGCGCTACCTTCTTGCTCACCTCTGGGAGAGGCATCCCATTGATAATGAGATCCGGCTGTTGGGGTCCCTGACCAGTGAAAGTGTGGTGGTAGTTATGGTTGGAGCCGGCGTTCCGGTTGTTTTGGTTCTCCACGTTGAGAAAGGTGCTTTCCGACCGGCGGCAACCCAGAGGCAGAGTCTGTTGGTGATAGTCAAAGTAGTTGAGAGACGACGTCAAGGAGGAGCAGCTGACCACGTTCATTTTATCGGTTTCCTCTACATCTCGGGGCACCAGGCGGATGTCGTTCTTGCTGATTTTTTTCTTCTTGGAGGATTTCTTTTGGTGCCCGTAGGAATACTCTGCAATTCTGCAGGACACAAGAAAGCAAAGTGAGAACCTTACGTCATCCTCAAACCGCACACTAGTCAAGAGGGCGAATCCCATCCACATGCAGGGCGATTGGCTCCGCTCTTTATTTTTTTATTTTGACAGCGAAGGGTCTTTGGGGTGTTTTTCTCATGAGCATTAACAAGTTTGTGGCTCCGACACAAGTGAGGAGGCATAGAGGAGAGGAGAGAAAAGATCCCCCCTGTTTTTGGTTCTGGTTTTTAGTTTTGGTTTTGTTTGTTTGTTTTTCTGCTGCTGAGAAGGGTCGGTATCTAGTTACCCGAGATATAGTTCAGCCTGCAGAAAACAGGAGGGAGGGGAGAAATAAGGATGTGAAAAATCCATGAACTGAAGAGAGAAAAAGGGAGTATGCAAACGCATTTCCTTTGGTAATAAGGATCAGACAAAATTATTTAAATGGATTCAGAGAAATGGCGGGGGGGAAGCGGGAGAGGAAAATCGGCAGAGCGATTGTTCCGTGTCATTTCCCACAGCGGCAAACCCGGCATGTCCCTTCAGCTTGCCCAAAGGTGCTTCTACCTAGATAATACACACTTATAAACAGCCGCTGGAGTCAATTACCTGGCACGGACATGCTTCCCCGCCAGTCAGAATTTCTGCAGGCCAATTATCTTGCGAACTCAATTTGCCAGATTAATACAGTATTAAAAAGAAAAACATAAAGATCCATCGGGTAGTTTTTGTTCCTTAGTGGTCGTTCTTCTCATATCTCACCGCTTAAAACAGTCCCTGGTCGTTCCTGTTCTCTCTTCCCAACCTCTCCCTTCAGATGTGTGGACCACATTTCCCAGGATTCTCAGCGAGGCTCTGAAGGTCAGGAATTCTGGGAGATGAAGTCCACCCGTCTGACAGGCCAAAACGTCAGTCCTGCCAAGGCCATTTGGCGGGTTCCTGGAACTGAGAACTGTGTGCTTTGCAAGGGATGTATAAATACCCACACATTTCTTGACCTTTCAGTGGTTAACCGAAATACACGGTTATCTCTCAGGCTGGGAAAGAAAAATGAGAGAAAGAGGAAGGAGCAGAAGGAGAAAAGTTATCAGTAAACAACAGCCAGGAAAATAATTAGAGACAGGGCTGCAATCAGTTGTTATCTTGATGAGTTAGATTGAAGTAACTGTGACTCGGTATAACCACTGGGGACTGTGTCTTGTTATCAGTGCCACACAGACGTAGATACTGAAAGGAGATGTGAAGGCACTCTGGCCAAGCTTTAAAAGTCAGAAATGAATCTCACTTTGTACCAAAGGCTGGAAAATGTCCATTTCCCAAAGTCATGCCTGCTGAGCTTAAAAACACACGCACACAGAGACACACCACCATCGAAGTTCATCATCTAGGCTAGCTTTGCAACAAAAAAATCGCAAGACAAATGATCCTAAGGAAGCTGTTTTCCAAACTGGATGCACTTCAAAATATGGGGACTTTCTCTCCCCCACAATTCTCCAGCCAGCATCCCCCTTGTGCAGAATTCTGGGGGTTCAAGTGCACGCCTCAGAGTAATGTTCCAATTTCTGGAAGAACCTCAGCCACCCTGAGTCTTGCGGGAGAAGGGCGGGGTATAAATTCAAATAAACTCAAATAAACTCAAACTCAAACCTGACCGATAAAGACACCGTGAGACTTTTGCTGATGGGAAAAGTCAAGGAGGAAACCCAAAAGATCTTTTCTCTCCGTCTGCAGAGCATAAAAACACACACGCTTTTTTTTTTAAGTGAGGGGAAAAAACGGCACGTCCTATTGCAGGTTAATAGTTAGGTTGTGTCACAGCAGCACACGGTTCTTTAGAAAGGAATGCAAAGACAGAAGCTCTGTTCGTCACTAAGGCGGGACTGTGTGGATTTCATAAGGAGAAACACAGGAGGAAAAAAGGAACAAATGGAAAACGCTTTGCTCGTATTATTTGAGGCTCCCTGGATTATCTGCTCAGCTCTTGCTTAAACCCAAGAGGTAAAAATTGATGGGCCCCAGAGAAAGAAATAGCCTAGATAAACAGACTGAGCATCCAGCAACAGGTAGAGAGATGGAGAGCATCCAAATGCCTACATCAGGTGCTTAGAGATCGGAAACAGAAATCCTACGCAAATTCATCAACACCTCTGAGGAAGAGAACCAACTAAACCTGTCCACACGTGGCACATCTCTGTTCCTTGCTTGGAAGACAAAAGGACGGGCCTTCCCATCACACGCCTTTAGGGGGGCAGGCACACTCCCCGAACCCCGATTTCAAATGCAGAACGGACAAACAACGAGATGTATTCTTCACAGCATGCCCGTCGGCGCATTTTAGAAAACCACAGGGTGCTTCTGGGGAGGGAAAAAAAAACCTCAGCACACTTCCTGCAAGTGGCTGATATTTTAAAAACACCACCTTTACCCCCAAAAGATAATCCCCCTGAACTTGAGAGAAGTTCACTTCTGGAGAGACTCTTACAAAGACCTGCCCTGTCCGACGTTGTGTGGGTTGAAACGTTTCCAGCAAAGATCTGATACCTTCCCTACTCAGGCATTCACTTGTGCCTTATTGGTGTGTTTTCCTCCTTCTACCGGCCAATTATTTAATTAAAGTGCATTTCATTAATCCCCAGGCCATCATACTAAACCAACTAGTTATACCAAAGTGGAAATCTTTTAGAGGCGTTGACTCATTTGAAGTCTTGCTTTCCCTTCAGCGTCTATTCTTGCTTAATGGGCCGAGCTGGTAAGAAATTCTATGTATTAGATCTCCCTGAAATGCAGAACCTCTGGAAATGCAGCTGGCTTTATTTGCAAGAGAACGACCTCTCTCTATCCCTCTCTCAACGTTCACACTCTCAAAAACTGCATGGCCCGGAGGGTGCAAGACGTCGTAAAAACTCGAGCGAGAAATACAACCCCTGAACTCGGTTAATATGAACAGTTGTGCATAAGTCACTGAAGAATGCTGAGCTTTGAATCGCTGGAGGCATTCAGGGTTTTTCAAAAGACAGAAACAACATTCATTTTCATCTCCTCCTTTCTGAAATGACCGAGAACTGAAGGAATGGAGAAGTTATGGCTATTTCATTCCTAACAGGATTAAACCATTTATAGGCGGCTGCAGCTGTTCCTTTATGGCACCCAATTGATATTCATGTGTGGTTAGCGTTTGTCTACTAACTTGTGCGACACAGAGAATAGCAAAAGACAGACAATGATCGCCGGGCTGTTACATATTCAGGGGACCCAAATCCGTGTCTTTAAGATTTCAAAAGCAGGCAGAGATTTGGAGGGGCGGGGAGGCTGCATGTAACCCTCATGGTCTTGGACAAGCACATCCCTGAATGCAGACAACATTTATAAAAAAAACTAAATCTGGGCATCATTCAAACACCATTGGGGGGGTGGGAAGCAGGGAAAAGCAACTTAAAAAGCGACCAGTTGTTGTTTTAGCCGAAAGCAGATAGATAAAGTTGGAAACAGGGAAGAGCCTTAAAGGAAAGCACTGTTAAATTTTCTCCTTGCATAAACAGCAGCAGAGAAGAACCAAAATTCTCTGCTTCTTTTTTCATTTTCCTCCCCAACAGACCGTCTGTAAACACCCGCCACGCCTGTCCTCTCTTCCCCACCAAAGAAAATAAATCTTTGCATATTTCCAGCAAAACCTTGCGTCTCTCTTTTATCTTCTCTTCTACCCACTTTCACGTTTTTTTTTGTTTTCGTTTTACAACCATCCCCATCTAGAGAAAACAAGCTGGATTCTAAAAAAAACACCCACAGTGACCTCATCTGGTGAGGAGAAGATAGAGACAGGGCTGCAGCCGCTGGGAAGAAGCAAGGCTAGCAATTGCCAGAAGCCTGAACTGCACACATCGCTACCCCCAGCCGGCTCTCAAACTGATTCAGAAAGCTTTTCTTTCTTTTTTTCAGCCTCTCTCTGCCCCCCCTTTAGAAAAAAAGAAAAGAGACAAAGGAAACTAGTCCAAACCAGAACAGAGAGATGCATTACTGTGCACGTTCAAGATTTCCCTTCCAAAGCCTGCTGTATCACCCTCGTATTTTCCCCTCTTTCAGTAGTAAATGGATGCCATGGCCAGGGGGGACTTTGGTTTCCTTTCTTTTTTTAAAAAAAACAAACCCAAAACAAACCTGGATAGACAAAGAATATTAAACCACCCTAATAAATCCACCTTGCCCCAAGTGGAATCACGTTTAAAAGAATTCACGGTGGTGACCTTCTTATACGGCCTTATCTTAAAAGCAGGTGAAGTCTTTGCTGGGTTAGGAATGGGCACGGTTACTTTAAGGGCACATTTGGTGCTAAGCAGTCACATAAGGCTAATATCAAGACATCGGTACGTTACCTGCAGTTGTAAGTCCTGATTTCCTTGTTATCCCGTTTACATTTGACAGCTACAAAAATCATGGTGACAAACAGAATGGCAGCAATCGAACCCAGAGCGATAATAAAAATCAGGGACAAATTTACAGATCCTATGGATTCTTGGGCGTCTAGGGCTGGAGAAAGGTAGATCAAAATCAAGGCAGAGGCGGAAAGTGATGTTTTCCCATGGTCGTGGGCCACCACGATCAGCTCGTACGTAGTCTTGGAGTTCTCCCCAAACGCTCTGGTGGTCCGTATCTCACCATTGACCTGGTCGATCTCAAAAAACCCTCGATCGCCTTCAGCCATCTCATAGGAAAGTCTCCCATTCTCCCCTTCATCATAGTCATCGGCCTTGACCACGGTCACCAAGTAGCCGACCCCGGCATTCCTGGGGATGTACACTTCTGCCGTCCCGTTGACTAAAGGAGGGGCTGTTATCACAGGAGTATTGTCGTTGACATCCAGGACAATAACACGGATGGTGGCATTGCTTTGCAAGGAAGGGTTGCCTCCATCTTTGGCCAAGACCTTGAACTCAAAAGACTTGGTCTGCTCGTGGTTGAACGATCTCAAGGCATAGATGTCCCCCGAGTTGGGGTTGATGGAGACGTAGGTGAACACGGGCATATCCCTTACTTGGGATGGGACGATCTGATAGGAGACGCTGCCGTTGAGACCAAGGTCAGGATCCCTGGCAGAAACAGAAAGGAGATAGGCCCCAGGGGTATTGTTCTCCTGTACAATGACCTGGTAATAAGGTTTGGAGAAGTGAGGGTGGTTATCATTCTCATCGGTGATCTTGACGGTAAAGGACTTGGTGGCCTGCAAAGAAGGGATCCCATTGTCCTTCGCTTGGATGGTTAGATTGTACTGGTCCCTCTGCTCCCTGTCCAAACGTCCATCCACTAGGATGGTGGAGAAGCTCTCATATTCCTGCAGGCGAAAAGGAACGTTGCCCAACAGTTTACATTGCACCCGGCCATTAGCACCGGCATCCCTGTCAGAAACTCTCACCAAGGCGATGACATAGCCCGGAGGCGCATTCTCACTAACTTCCACCAGCTCGCTATTCACCGAGAGCAGGTTGATGAGAGGGGGGTTGTCGTTGGCATCCTGTACTGTGACAGTCACTTTGCAATGTGCCGGGATGGAGTTGGGACCCAGATCTTTCGCCTGTACGTCCAGTTCGTAGGCGTGACCTTCTTCGTAGTCGATTGCGCCAGTGACCGTGATCAGGCCTGTCTGAGGGTTGATCTGGAAGAGGTCCCTGGCCTTCTCGGAGACATAGCTGTGGATGGAGTACAAGACCTGCCCATTGGTGCCCTCGTCAGGGTCAGTGGCATTCAGCCGGATCACTGGCGTGCCTGGAGGAACGTTCTCCAGCACGCTCACGGTGTAAGACGGTTCCTCAAAGAGAGGATTGTTGTCGTTGGAGTCAATGACTCTGATCGTCAACTCCACCGTCCCAAAGTTGGGTGGGTCACCGCCATCCAAAGCTGTTATCATGTAACTGTAATGGGACTGGGTCTCCCGATCCAGGCTCTTCTCCACCACCAGCTCGGCAAAGCGGGACCCATCCCCTCGAGTCTTGGTTTCCAAGCCAAAGAGATCGTTAGGGGTGATCTCATAGCTCTGCACCCCAAAGCTGCCCGAGTCCGGATCGTAAGCACTTTCGAGCGGTACCCTGGTCCCTGGGCTGGCAGTCTCGGAGATCTCCAGGGCAATTTGATCGGTGGGAAAACTGGGAGCGTTATCGTTGAGGTCTTTGATCTCCAGCTTGATCACACAGATCTCCATGGAACTTGACATGACCTCTAAAGAGATGACGCACTTGGGGCTTTGTCTACAAAGTAAGTCCCGGTCGATCTTCTGCTTGGTCACTAGCAATCCTGAACCAGGGTTGATGTCCACCAGGTGTGGCGCCGTGTTGGACACCACTCGGAATGCAGTGGGTTGCCGAGGATCCAGCACAAAGCCTGCATCTCGGGCATCTTTGGCAATGTTCGCAATCACAGTGCCAGCTCTTTGCTCTTCTTCCACCGAATACTTCAAGTTGATCAGAGCTCCTACGCCAGTCCACCAGACAGTCAGCAGAAATTGAAGCAGGGGGCAGAGAATATCCATAGCTCACCCCTCCGTGCCACCCCCCACCTCCTCCTCCTCCTCCTCTTCTTCCTCCTCCTCCGGGTGCCTGTTGATTTCGTGTCTGGGAAAAGCGGGGAAGTCGGAAGGCTTGGCTCTGGATGGGGTTGAGGGGAAGCGACAGAAGGAGCGAAGGAGCGAATCGGAGGGAAAGGAAGGAGAGAAAAGAAGCCTCTTTAAGGGGGGGTTACTTTTTACAAGCTCACTGCAGTCTCTCCAGCAACCTCCTTCGCCTAAGGGAAACCGGGGAAATAAAACGCTTCTCTGCCACTCGCCAGATCGGGAGGAGTTGCCCAATCGGCAAATCTATTTCTAAATTTTAAAAAACACACACGGTCCTGAATTGGGGAGGAGGGACCTCGGGCGACTTACACCTGGCATGCGCAAATCTCAACACCCCCCTCCTTTACCCCTTTTCTGTCTCCGTCGCCACTCTGCCCCCCCTCCCCAATTTGCACAGACCCTTAGCGAAGAAAGT